>VDFB02273035.1:0-122419 GCA_007258455.2 Sequoia sempervirens | reverse complement strand
ATGTGGTTTACCAATATGTCTTGCTGAGGTATTTTGTCTTGGTTTTTGTGAATCTGCTTTGTGGATATATATTTTGGTTGTCGATGTCTTGATGTGGTTTCTTTGACGTCTTTTGTGATTTTAAATAGAGTATTTTATTGAGGAGAGATTTGAATGGTTTCTTTTCCATGAGGTTTTAAATATGATATTTTAAATGATTTTTATTGATCATTCGAGAGAATGATATATTTCATTTGGAAAATTTTAAATGATTTTATTAATTCTTTTTGGGGAGCTTTCTATATTTGGACGATTAGATTTAAATTACTTTTTTTTATGAAATAAAGGATATTGTGTATTTTGTGATTTTAATTTATTGCCTTGGTGAGCTTTAATAGCTTGCTTAATAAAATGTTTTATTTTATTTTATTGTGTGGAGGAGTGGAGTGAAAAAAAAGGGGGGGGGAAACCTTGTCTTTGATAGATTTATTCATTTTGGATTTGGGAGCTTTGATAGCTTGTCTTATTAAACGATTTAACTATTTTTTTTATTGTGGGGAGAGTTCGTAAAGGGAATGAGGTTTTATTTTGGCGGGGGTTATTCTTTTTGGGGGGAGAAGGAATTTTTCTGTGTTTGGAAGGAGAAGGAAAAGAAAAACCCCCATGAATTGGGCAGCAGAGTTTGGAAGAAAGATGGTGAAGAAATTTGTGGGCATCGGATCGTTGGTTTCAACATGCCATACCCTCCTTGTTGTCTTATTATAGAACCCAGCTGCACCTTCTTTGCAGATTATTCTTCCATTTCAATTTTGGGAAGCATTGAGATATTTTTCTGATCTGGGTTATTTTTATGTTATGAAAATTGGAGGAACTCCTCTATTTCATTTTGGTATTGCTTGGGGTTTGAATGATGGTTGTTTTAAATTTAATTTTCTGCCCTGTAGTATTTGGTATTGCAGATTTTTATTCATTTCCAGCAAATATGAAATGGGTTGTTGAACTAAATCTGATTTATGGGTTATTTTATATTCTTCTTTTTTGCCCAATTTGTAAAAACATTTTTTTTGCTCATTATCTCATTGCTAAAAATGAATTTTAAGGGTGGATTTCATGTAGAAATGCCAAGATCTCAACTGGGTCTTTGGCAGATTTTAATTCTGGGCACTTTCATTTTTGACCAAAATTTGTGCCTTCTTGTTAAATGATAATTTTTTGATGATGCTCTTTAACTGTTTGATATAAATGCAAAATAAAGTTATATTTTGTGTAGAAAATCCCATATTTCAAATGGGTTGTTGTCCAATTTCTAATTCAGGCACTTTCATTTTCTATGATTTTGTCCAGCCATGCATTAAATGACATTTTTCAGTACATCACCTTATTATGGGTCTTAAAATTGAAAATTGAAGGTGGATTCCAACTTGAAACGCCAAAATCTGAACTGGGTCGTTTCTTAGAATTTTAATCCAGGCACTTTGAATTTTTATGTAATTTTATGCCTCTTTTTTATGTTGAATTTCAGTTGTTAAATGTGCCCTTTTACATCAATATTACCTTGGTTGTTTTAAATGGTTTCTATGATTGAAAGTTATGGCTTTTCCTCTTGTTTCATGTTTGTTGGATTCCTCGTTTGGTTAAACAAGATGGAGTAAAATAGTTATAAGATAATGTGTCCTCGTGCATGGCCTTGAGCGCTTGTAAAGGCTAAGGATGCACTTGAGATAGCCTATTTGTCTGTAAGGCGTTGAGTTATCCGTCTACAGGTCGTTGATTTGGGCATGATTGAGTTTTCTTCATTTGTATGAGAGGTGTCCTTGTTTTCATGTGATGTCATCCCTTCAAGCACACATGATGACATTTTATCCAGTCTGCACTCTAGTACCTATACCTCTGTAGTCATGACTACCACCCGACATGTCATTATATGAGCATCTCATATTGTGATATTGGCTTTAATGCAATATATTCTATGTTTGTTTCATGTCTGATGTGAGTGTTGACCATTTGTTACCCTTGTCTCATTTTTTGCTTGGGCCTTGTGACTACCTCTGAGCACGGTGGGGTGGCCTCTTTTGAGTCCACATGGTAGGGAGGCATTGCCACCGCCATTGGGGACCGGCATACAGGTTATTGGAGCACCAGTTGGAGTCATCTCCTCTTTTGTAATTATCTTATCAAATTTTGTATTTTATTCATGGCAATGTTATTGTATTCATACTTATTCTTTTATGCACATTGTACTCTTTTGAGAGAGAGAAAGTAATCATAAATTTAATGAGAAGATATGTGATGATTATGTTTGACTTACGAGTTCTAGTGTTGGTATCGAACTCGCGTGTACTATGATAATTCTTTTATGGCTTTCTTTTTTTATTTTCATGCAAAATTAGAAGCTTTGGTTGTATATTTTCCTTCTTGCTATAGTCTGCAAAAGTTTCGAAGCAATGTCGCCTTTTGTTAATGTTTTGTGTTGTTGTTGCAAAAGTTCTAGAGCATCGCCGCCTTTTGTTTGTTGTTTTGTGTCACTGCTGCAAAGTTCTGAAGCAGTAGGAAGTTTTGGAGAACTGGGGCAAGAATTTCTGGAGCAGAGGTTCCAGAGTAGGAAGTTTCGGAGTAGCAAGAAGTTCTAGAGCAAAGGTTCTAGAGCAGGAAGTTCCAGAGCAGGAAGTTCCAAAGGAAAATTTTTGGAGCTATTTTGTTTGCTCCTATTTGGATTTTTTTCTCTGGAGGGTGGATTAGTCCTCTCCTTTGGGTTGTGTTCGGCCATGCTTGGCCATGTAAGTTGTCGTTATATTGTATTGGAAACTGCTTTTGTGAAAGTTATTCTTTATGTTATAAAAACAAAATTATCTTGTCCTCTTTTGGCTCTTATCCTTCGGGGTTGCGTAGCAGGATGTTACATTTGGTATCAAAGCCCATGTTCACACACTAGGAGCTTTGGCATACTTGAGCCTTCTATGTTATGTTGTGTTTGGCATGTGTGGCATGAGCTTGTTATATTGTTTTCATTGTCATGTTGATTAGCATTTATGCCTTAGTATGGTGTATAGACCATCCTTGTGATGATCTATTTTAATGTGTTCCTTATTTCCTTAAAGATGCCCCTAAGGACAGAGCCAGAGGTAAAGTTAGAGGTGGAGCCCACTATGCAGGACTAGGATCCCTGCTTATGGTTGATGCTTGCTTGGTGTGTTGTGTGTGGTGGATGGCAATAGGTGTTGTTGTTCCCACCCCTTGCATGTACTATTGAGGAATGCTTTTGTGTAAGGGTTAGTTAGACCCTCGAGCCTATCAAGGAGTGTATTATGATTGGTCTATTTGATGCGTGGCTCTTTCGTTGTGTAAAGGGTTGTGACCCTTGAGTGGTTCCTGAGTGGTTGTAACCCATGTGGTTGCAGCGTGCTTGATGTGTGTGTTCCAAGTGCTTGTTGTGGCAAGACAGTCATATGACCTCTTGCTTAAGTGTCTAAGTATGGCGTTTTAGAGGGTTGAGTTTCCCAACCTAGACTTGTGTTGTGGAGGAATGATGCCTCCTAGGTCTTGCCTTACCCTATGGGATTGGAGTGATTCCCTTGGTTGAGAGTCTCCCGAGGTTGAGATTGATTACTTTCCTATATCCTGTGTTGTGGGTGGGCATGTTGGACCTTAGCTTGTTGGTGGGTTGTAGGTGACATGTGTTGCCTAAATTACCCTTGCTTGGTTTCTTTGTTCATGTTGTTGGAAGGTCTATTTGACCTTGAGGGTGCCAAGAAGTTCCTTTTGTGTGTAGTCTCTTCTCGAGTTTTTTGTTTTTGTTACCATGCAAGCTTCGGTACATGTCTTATTGTGCCTTACCTCCTCATGCAAGTGATTGCTTGATTGACCCTATGCGGTTTTGGAGTTTCTTTTGCATGCTATATTGTATGGAGACTATAAATATGGTGATAGAAAAGGAATGATCATGTTGTTAGTTCATAGAGATTAATGTATGCTCTCATATGATTGATGTGGTTGTGTGAAAGTGATACTGTGATGATGAGACCGTGTTTGCATTAGTGCTTATGTCATAATTGTAAATACCTCTCTTTGCTTCTCTCTCTTCTCATTGGTTTAATGAAGATGCCTATATTTGAATGTGTGGTGTATTGAAATCCATTGTATGCTTGTCTCTTATGAGCAAATGTTATGCATTCATGAAGATTTGTTTTATTAGATCAACATTGGGTAAAGGACCTAAGTCCCCAAGTTGCATTCATAATCATGGAACATGTATGGAAATGAATAGAAAATCATTCTGCATTAAGTAAAAGTTCAGAGAAAAAAGGATTAGTAAAACCATTTTCATGTTAATGATAATTGCATAATAGGCACATCTTGTTGGTGAGGCCTATAGCCCCCAACTTTATTGTCAAGTTTTATGAAATCATGTAGATGTTAAATTATGGTATTTGGAATCAAAATGCAAGATATTAAATGAATGTTGAAGTGATAATGTTGCATACCTTGTCTGGGGTAAACATTGTAATAATATTGCACTATGTGTGGGAAATAAATGTGGTTAACATATGTGTGTAGTAAGGTGATTTACCGCTTAATAAAAGTGAATGTGAATGTGAGAGTTATCATGGCATTGTTGATTTACTCCATGTAGCACTATGATGTATCGTATGGATGTTGGGAGTACATGTTCTTGGAAAGTTGTATTGATCTTTCATAATTAGAGATGGATAATGGTTTATTTTGGTATGAGGAAATTGGAAAAAGGGACTCCCTATTATGTGAACATCTTGTGTTAGTGCGCATGTCGAGTGTTGTGAATACCCCGTACTTGTTTTGTGTGCCCATGGGATGGTGAGAATGTGTACCCATCCATGGAGGATATGTTGTATTTTGGGTGTGGGATTAACCATACCATTATGTGTGCTTGTATGTTTGTTACCTGATTGAAGGCCAACCCATGTGTGGTTGAAATTTATATATGTATTAAGAGTAACCAAAATTTAGTTTTGTAGAATCTCTTCTCTTGGTTCTCTAGTCCCTCAATCCATGAAGGGTTAGTAGCATCCACAAAGTTCCTTGGGTGGAGTGTGCAACGTACGCATGTTGTGGTGCAAAGCGTTCTCAGCTCAACCAATCCCAAGGAAAGTACTCACTACTTCCCCTTATGATGGACCAGGGTACTTGTTCCATATGTGCTAGCTAATCCCCACAGTTTTGTGTACAACAACTTTGGTTTGTTAGTATTGCTTGGCCATTTGTAGGCATGTTGAGTTGACATTAGTGATTCGACCTTGTCCACATGAGAGGTGAGACTTGAGTAACCCCATATTTATATACTCATATATGCATTATTTATTCCATATCTGCATGTGTTCTACCATGATGCCATAGATATGATGTCACACCGCACTGATGTTCCAACATAGTGTTGGTGATGATGCCATGTGCTTAGATGTGTGAAGGCGCACTATGAGATTATGTTATGGTAGCATACTTGTGTGATGAGCGTGATGGGGCCTCGTACACTTGTAGAGGGACACTCATGTTTTCTCTTGATAGTGTTTGGGTCGGTTGGCATATGGGTATGTCCTAGCCATGTATACCTCTAGCTACGACGAGTACTTGCATGTGCCCTTTCCACAAGGTATCACCATGCGGGGTGTGTTCTATGCGTGTCTACTTCCATGGAGCCACAAACACACTACCATGCAGTGTACAACCAGTACGTGCCTTCTCTGACCGGCGTATGACCATGTTGTGCTTAGACGCAATGTGGGATGTGGCCGAGGCGCACATTCCATGTGGATAGCCAATCAGTGCGTGGGCCAATTGGCGAGTCCATGTCGCGTGACAACACGATGCGGGGTGTAGCCGAGGAGTACACTTCATGCCATGGGGTTGGTGTGTTTACTCTGCCACACATGAGGGGCTATTGCGATAGTCAAACGTTGTTCCCTCCTTCCTCATTTGGTGGCTAGTTTAGTCACATAGTTATGTATTGTGCCATTTAGGAGATTGTGAATCTTCTTTTGGTTATTGATGGATTTTATTTGACTTTGAGGACCAACAAAGTTTGGTTTATTTTATTTGTGATGGTTTAGCCACAAATTGTGAAATTTCTTTGCACGTAGCCCTTGGGGTTACATTGGATTTAGTGTTGAAATTGCACACATTTCTTGCTTTATTGCTGAAATTGAATCTTTATCAGATAATTATTTATGATCTTTGGTGGCTAAACTAGTTCTCTATTTGATGTTTTTGAATGTTGGTCTTGTGTTGTAATGTGATTCCTCATCGAGAACGGGAGAGCCAGACTTGATTGAGTGTATACGAGGAAGTAGACGTAGGGAACTTTGAGGATGGGGGTATGTGAGGCTGTTACATAGCTAGGAACCACTACCCACCTATGTGTGATGACTATCTCTTGGAGGCTAACCACCTTATTCAACAAGAGATAGGTCATTGTGGTCTTGTTTGGATGGTCTCACCATGTGTGTGTGGCCTAACACCATCAAACCACTAAGTGTGAGGTATGGATTATGTGAGATGAATATTGGCTCTTGGCTCATGGTTTATGTATCATGGATTAGTATGCTGCTTACCGATGTTCAGATGGACCCATGTGTAGCCTTGTGATGTGATTCCTAGGGATGTAAGTATGTATGTATGTATAAATGCATGTTTCATCTTGGAGAGGGTTTCATATGAAAAGTTCAAAAGTTGGTTTATTGTGTTGCAGAGAGTGTAAATTGTTATGTTTTGGTTGAAAATGATGACAAATATGTTCTCATGTGTGAGATTGGAAGAGTTTGGAAAACAAATATTGTTGCAAATTATGGCGTTTTGGAAAGAATTGAGTGCTTATGCATCTTCTTTACCCTATGCTTAATGGAATTAATGTGTATCTTAACCTATCCTTGGATGAATGTGGATGTTTAAATAAATGCTTATGATAAGGATTGTGGCATATGTGATGTTAGTAAGATTAACCATGTTATTTTGTTTCATGTTGAGAATTTATGAGTAAGGTATATGTCAACATATTGATAGTGATTCTTAGAAAGGTGAATTTTAAAAGGACGTCTTTTCTATTTCGTTTAGTGATGAATGATGTATATTAAATATCTCATCTTGGGATGAAGTACAATCATTTAATGTTGATTATTATATTTTAAGTACTAATGTGTGACATGGCTGCATATTGAGTTTACATGACTTCTAGGAGTAAGTCAAATTTTAGGGAGGGAGGATGAAACACCTCTCTAATCTTAGGCTGGTGAGGTAGCATTCTAATTTTGATTTGATATTTCAAAATGTTAAATGTTGTTATAATGAGATTAAACATTGATGGTTATATGAAAGGTTATCATGTTAAGCTATTATTCTTGATTACATGCTTATATGTTTATATATTGTTATCATTGATTGTGTATGATTATGGATAGGAAAGGGATGATGTCATAACACTCATTTTTGAGAGGCTTACGATATCATGACTCCCTTCCTGATGATTGATGTTGCTTTGGACTAGATGTATATGCACATGTACTTTGACGTGTAATTGGAAGTGATGCAGGTACTAAGTATCGACTTCGCCTAGATCCACAGGCCTGAGCATACTCATATTCCCCAATGGTGGTTACTGGAGGTAGTCACAAGCCAAATTTCTCCTATCCTAGCCCACTGTACCCTGTTAGGGCAGTGTTTCCTTATTGATGTCTTACTATCCAGTTACCTAACGGTAACGTCCAAAGCACCTTTCAGCCGTATGTTTCGGTGCACCTTTTTGTTGTATGCGGTTTACCAATATGTCTTGCTGAATTATTTTGTCTTGGTTTCTGTGAATCTGCTTTGTGGATATATATTTTGGTTGTCGATGTCTTGATGTGGTTTCTTTGACATCTTTTGTGATTTTAAATATAGTATTTTATAGTATTTTATTGAGGAGATATTTGAATGGTTTCTTTTCCATGAGGTTTTAAATATGATATTTTAAATGATTTTTATTGATCATTCGAGAGAATGATATATTTCATTCGGAAAATTTTAAATGATTTTATTAATTCTTTTTGGGGAGCTTTTTGTATTTGGACGATTGGATTTAAATTACTTTTTATTATGAAATAGAGGATATTGTGCATTTTGTGATTTTAATTTATTGCCTTGGTGAGCTTTAATAGCTTGCTTAATAAAATGTTTTATTTCATTTTATTGTGTGGAGGAGTGGAGTTAAAAAAAGGGGGGAAACCTTGTCTTTGATAGATTTATTCATTTTGGATTTGGGAGCTTTGATAGCTTGTCTTATTAAATGATTTAATTCTTTTTTTTATTATGGGGAGAGTTCATAAAGGGAATGAGGTTTTATTTTGGGGGGGTTATTCTTTTTGGGGGAAGAAGGAATTTTTCTGTGTTTGGAAGAAGGAAAAAAAAACCCCCATGAATTGGGCAACAGAGTTTGGAAGAAAGATGGTGAAGAAATTTGTGGGCATCGAATCGTTGGTTTCAACATGCCATACCCTCCCTGTTGTCTTATTACAGAACCCAGTTGCGCCTTCTTTGCAGAGTATTCTTCCATTTCAATTTTGGGAAGCATTGAGATATTTTTCTGATCTGGGTTATTTTTATGTTATGAAAATTGGAGGAACTCCTCTATTTCATTTTGGTATTGCTTGGGGTTTGAATGATGGTTGTTTTAAATTTAATTTTCTGCCTTGTAGTGTTTGGTATTGCAGATTTTTATTCATCTCCAACAAATATGAAATGGGTTGTTGAACTAAATCTGATTTATGGGTTATTTTATATTCTTCCTTTTTGCCCAATTTGTAAAAAATATTTTTTTATTATTGCTAATTATCTCATTGCTAAAAATGAATTTTAAGGGTGGATTTCATGTAGAAATGCCAAGATCTCAACTGGGTCTTTGGCAGATTTTAATTCTGGGCACTTTCATTTTTGCCCAAAATTTGCGCCTTTTTGTTAAATGACATTTTTTTGATGATGCTCTTTAAATGTTTGATATAAAATAAAGTTATATTCCATGTAGAAACGCCCATATTTCAAATGGGTTGTTGTCCAATTTCTAATCTGGGCACTTTCATTTTCCATGATTTTGCCCAACCATGCATTAAATGACATTTTTCAGTACAACACCTTATTATGGGTCTTAAAATTGAAAATTGAAGGTGGATTCCAACTTGAAACGCCAAAATATGAACTAGGTCGGGCTTAGAATTTTAATCCGAACTCTTTGAATTTTTATGTAATTTTATGCCTCTTTTTCATGTTGAATTTTAGCTGTTAAATGCACCCTTTTACAACAATATTAGCTTGGCTATTTTAAATGGTTTTTATGATTGAAAGTTGTGGCTTTTCCTCCTGTTTCATGTTCGTTGGATTCCTCATTTGGTTAAACGAGATGGAGTAAAACAATTATAAGATAATGTGTCCTCGTGCATGGCCTTGAGCGCTTGTAAAGGCTAAGGATGCACTTGAGATAGCCTATCCGTCTGCAGGGCATTGAGTTATCCATCTACAGGGTGTTGATTTGGGAATGATTGAGTTTTCCTCATCTGTATGAGAGTTTTCCTTGTTTCTGTGTGATGCCATCCCTTCGAGCACACATCATGACATTTTATCCAGTCCACACTCTAGTACCTATATGTCTGTAGTCATGACTAGCACCCGACATGTCATTGTATGAGCATCTCATGTTGTGATATTTGTTTTAATGCATTGTATTCTATGTTTGTTCTGTGTCTGATGTGAGTGTTGGCCATTTGTTACCCTTGCCTTATTTTCTACTTGGGTCTTGTGACTACCTCCGAGCACGATGGGGTGGCCTCTTTTGAGTCCACGTGGTAGGGAGGCGTTGCCACCGCCATTGGAGACCGGTGTACAAGTTATTGGAGCACCAGTTGGAGTCATCCCCTCTTCTGTAATTATCTTATCAGATGATGTATTGTAGTCATGGCAATGCTATTGTATTCATACTTATTCTTTTATGCACATTGTACTCTCTTGAGAGAAAGAAAGTAATCATAAATTTAATGAGAAGATATGTGATGATTATGTTTGACTTACGAGTTCCGGTGTTGGTATCAGGCTCGCGTGTACTATGATCATTATTTTATGGCTTTCTTTTCTTATTTTCATGCAAAATTAGAAGCTTTGGCTATATATTTTCCTTCTTGCTATAGTCTATAAAAGTTCCAAAGCAACGCCACCTTTTGTTAATGTTTTGTGTTACTGCTGCAAAAGTTTCGGAGCATCGCCACCTTCTGTTTGTTGTTCTGTGTCACTGCTGCAAAGTTCTAGAGTAGCAGGAAGTTTCGGAGCACCGATGTAGGAAGTTCCAGAGCAAGAAGTTCCGAAGCAGAGGTTCCGGAGCAGGAAGTTCCATATCTGGAAGTTTCAGAGCAAGAAGTTCCATAGCTAGAAGTTCCATAGTTGGAAGTTTCAGAGCAAGAAGTTTTGTAGCAGGAAGTTCCGGAGCATGAAGTTCTGTAGCTGGAAATTTCTGGAGCTATTTTGTTTGCTCATGTTTGTATTTTTTTCTCTGGAGGGTGGATTAGTCCTCTCCTTTGGGTTGTGTTGGACCATGCTTGGCCATGTAAATTATCGTTATATTGTATTAGAAACTCCTTTTTGTGAAAGTTATTCTTTATGTTATATAAAAAATAAAATATTTGGTCCTCTTTTGGCTCTTACCCTTCGGGGTTACGTAGTGGGATGTTACAAAAAGGGGGAAATTCATCAAGCATGCTCTCAACTTTCCTCACTTGTCACAACCAGATCATGATGAATAGAAGCATAGGCTTGTCCAAAGAAAACCCTCAATCATTCAATGAGAAGAAAACTCACATGGCAAGAAAAATCAATATATTGTTTTTTTTCCCAAAGGTTGTATATTACGTTTTCTCTAAAATTAAAATCACCTTGCGGCAAAAGCTAAGTAGGTCTGCCTAAGGGGTGAAGTGGAGATCCAAAATCAAACCCCACCTGAGAACTGTTGTTGTGATAATGTTGCAGTGATAGAAGATGTGAAAAAAAGTGAGTTACATGCTTAGAAATTAGGAGGCTTGTCCGAGCCCACAAAAATAGTATTGGAGCTTGTTAGCCTCTAGAGCTGACATCTTTCCTAGAAGATTGGCCAGTTCATAAATAAAATACATCTAAGCTTACTATATTTGCAACTTTTTGAAGATTAATAAAAAAATTTACACATTTTTATTAATAAATATTTCTACATATTATATGCATTTCCTGTTCGATAAACTTAGACAATTCACCATGTATATTACACTTATCCCACTCAAAGTTTACCCTGAACCTTTCAGTGATTTTGACTCACATAGATTACTTCACCGACTTCCACTAAGATGAGCATCCTATTATATATTAAACTAAAATTGAAGTTTACGTTGAAGTGGATTTCATAATATTGCATGTAATATTTCATCCATGTTGATATTAGTTAAAATCACATAAGCACTTAAGTCATGAAACTACTATTGGAGTTTGATTTTAGAATACCATACAAAAAACCACAAGCTACTATGGATTTAACATAATCATCTGCAACACATATTTTCTTAACCTAAGCTAAGGATAACCAACTATGTCACAACATATTATAACATAAATATGTTCTATTGAGTCATTAGTAAGTGAGAATTCTTTCAAGCTATTGTGTAAAAGATTTGATTGACTAATTTCAACTTATTTTAGTAAATTCCTTAAAGCCTTTGAGAAGAAAATTATATACACCTTGCTAAATCCTACATAAAATACCTTTTCTTGACATCAAATTCATTGCTAAGTGACCCTTAACTTAATCAGTAGCCTCTAGTGCATTTCCTCCTAATAATAGGTGTAATCATTTGGGTCGCCAGTGTCTAGTGCATTTTAACAAACTACTCTATAGCTAAGCTTGGAATTTAGGCATACTATATGCATGGATTGATATTTGAACTAGGTATCTCACTAGCTCAAAATTAAAATCTTAAACACCAAGGAGACCAAAGAATATTCATCTATTTAAAAAAAATCATTTTAAAGAATTTCACCATGCACTTATATTGCAATCAAGTTTATTAAATTTCCAAAATGATGAGACAAAGTTAAAACTAAAAGTTAGGTTAGAATAGCTTGCAAAACAAAGCACAATAAAATTGAAATTTATGTCTTCACCACCAATTTTTAAAAACTCAACATATTGGTTGTATATGCAAGTCAAGTCACCCAATCTTTAGTTTGTCATACCCACAGAGAATCATATAAATTTAGCTTTCCATAACCAATAGTGTTGAAGCATGATATAATTGAATTTCAACAAAACATTGGTTGATCATGCCAAATTGAAGAATAAAAAGTCCTGCTAAAATGAAGGTTAAATGCAAATAGTTTCAATGGATAACAAAACAAAAATCAGAATGCAGAAATTTGAAAACCATGAAGCCAAAACACTAAAAACATCAACAGAAGTCCAAGGAAATAGGATAGAAGGGGTTATGAATTCAATAGACATCAGAATGAAGGAATGTGAACCTAAAACTAAAACCCTAATGGATTCCAAACGCACTAAAGCACAAAATGCCATAAATATTGAATTACAGGAGCAAGCTCAACCCCTGGCAAATTCCAAGGTTAACATGAACCCTCCTACAACAGTGTAACTAAAACATGAAAACCCACATGAAATTTCTCAAAATCCTATCGAAAAAATGAAAACCAAAACTGAATTCATTGTACCTACAATAGATTCCAAAAGTGGGTACTCTATAATTATGATAACAAAATTCCCTTCCGGTTCCTATTTAAAAACTTGGAAAAATCGCTTACAACATAGCTCTTCACAACCTTGGGGAAAGAAATGGATTTGAAATGGATTTTGAAACTGTCCAAGCTGAAATGTAAACTATTATAGTTTTTCCGAGCATGTTCAGTAGAGGAAAGTAGGCAACGACTATCCAACCCTAAGAATGCACCCACCATGGATCCTCATGCATATGCATAACTGTTATTTTTTACTCAATCATTAAGTTTTAACCTACTATTTTCTTAACTACAATGAAACAATGTTATTTTTTAAAACTACACTAGACTTGAGAAAACTGAAATTGAGTTTTATTAATTTTCTTTATGAAGATTGTATTAAACTTTTGAATAAAATTGCATTAATTTATAATTTATATAAAAAATATTAATATATAATTTTTATTTAAAAAATAATTCATAAAATATGAATTATATATATATATATATATTTGATCAATAATAAAGGTTTATTTTATCGAATTTAAAAGAAGATTACAACAGATTCTCCTGGTTCTCACCAGAATAAGAAATAAAAGAAGAGCTCCACACCAAAACAACAGACACTATAGAATAATATTTAAAGCTAGAGCTTCTGAAACATAAACTTTTAACAAAACTATAACTTTGCTCCACCACTTGGCCTTCCTTTGGTCTGAGACTGAAGGACCATATCAAAGCTTTTCCTTTTGCTGCCTTTTCTCCCCTTGACGGTTTGCCAACCATCCTCCACCCTTGCAACCACCTTCTGCCAGTCCCTTCCCTTCGCTGCAAACTCATCTTTCATCATTTCAGCCTCCTCGATTTGCCTATCTTTCGATGCTTCATGTTGCTTCCATGCATCATCTTCCACTGGTTGCACATTATTCCCTTCCTCCTCTCCACTACTTACCCCTTTTTCTTTCTTCAAAGAGCCTGATTTCTCCCTACATTCCAGGGTTTTAGCTCCATGATTAGTTACCGCTGCTTTTCCTTTATTAGCATCTTTCGAGTTAGGCATCTCAACAAAACCTGACCCCCCCAAACTTGTTCCTCTTTTTGACTGTGGCAGAATAAATTTTCCCACAACCTTTGGATTCACCTTATCTTGTTGTTTCACACTACTATCCTGCTTTTCAACAACATAATGCTTCCTTGAGGCATCCTTCCACCAAGTAGCTGGTTTGGCCCATTTGGGTTTTGCACAATTCGTAGCTATCTGGCTAGTTTGGAAACACCTCCTGCAACGAAATGATACCCCTTCATAGTCTAAAGGTTGTACCAACATCCTTTGGAAGTTTCAATTGAAATCTCTTTAGGAAGTGACTTTGATACTTCCATCTCCACCAAAATCTGAGCATACGAGGAATGCAAAAGATTTGAAGAGCCCTCATCAATCATAAAAAAATCTCCTAAAGAGTTTCCAATGGCCTCCAAACAAGACTCAAACCAAAAATGGAGAGGCAAGTTTGGGAGTCTTACCCACAGAGAGACTTTATCAAAGGTCTCTGTTGTAGGGTTAAAAGCCTGATGCTAGGGCTTCAAGGAAAGAGCAAATTTCTCCTCCTAGCTCCAAAAGAAATTACACAAAACTTTGTTTCTAAGCCACAGATTCAAACACCAATTTGAAAAAACCTCTGGCAGCAGGATAGATTTGGATACAACCATCTAATATGGGTTCCCAGTGTTCAGATATCCAATGATGTAAATCACATAAGCTGGGCCAAAAACCCCTGAACCTTCCAATCACTCCTAAATTTGAAAAAACTTGAACATTATGAAAAACTTCCTTTTTTATCTCTTCCTGTAGAGAAATCATGGGTTTCTGTGACTTTACCTCTGCAAAAACCTCCCCTATTGCTTGATACTGAGTCACCCTGTGCGCCTTTGCCTCTACATTGGTCTTCCCTATTACTTGGTGTTGAGGCATCCCAGATGATTTCCCATCCTCACCTCGTCATTTCCCTGCCTCCTCCTAGGAAAACGCCTCCACTCTGCATCCCCCTCCTCCTTCGCTTATCCCTGGGCATCATCTTTCAAACTAGGTTGGGCCCCCAGCAACATTCCTGCCGCTCTCAGTGAACAGAGTCGTTGCAGCCCTAGCGCTCGAGTCAAACGACTTCATCTCGACCTAATTCCCCTTCCAAAACTCCATACAATAAAATATAAATTATTTATTTTAGAGATATTTTTATAATTTAAATTGAATCTATATTTATTAAATTAAAAATCTAAAAAATTATTTGATTTATAAGTTTATAAAAATATAATTTTATTAATATTTATTTTTATAATTTATACTTTAATAGATGTTCATATTTAATATTATATTTTACATTAAAAAATTATTATATATTTCACAATTATCTCCATATGCTACAATTAATTTTATATTTTAAATTAAATCTATTTTATATATATCATAAATTAATCCAATATCATAAATCTTCAACCATTTATAAATCCATACTATATCATGGTATAATATGTATAATTTCATACAAAGAAATAAGTAGTTAAAATAAATTTTAAAATTAAAATAGAATAAAGTAAATGCAAAGATAAAATATATCAAACTTTAACTATTAATGAAAATAATAATTAAAAATAAATAATAATAAATATTTAAATAAAAAAATGGTAATTTATTACAATTAAAATATTAATTAAGTGTGCATCTTAAAAATATAATTAATATATTACAAAGAATATTAGTATTATTATTCTATACAAATTTTAATTATATTATATTTTATTTGTTTTACATTAAATTCTATATATTATATTGAAAAAATAATCATTTTATGTAATTCTAAAATAAGTTTATATAATTATGTAAATGGTTTGATATTTGATAATTATATAATAAAACTTATGTAATAAATGATTTATCAAAATGAATATGTAATTTTAATTAAATATATATTTATTACACTAAAACCTATACAATATTAAATCATATTATATTTATTTTTATCAAGTTTATAAAAATGTGATTTAATATTGTATATTATTATAAATTTATAAATTTTAGAGATTTTTTTATAATTTAAATTGAATCTATATTTATTAAATTAAAAATCTAAAAAATTATTTAATTTATTAAGTTTATAAAATAATAATTTTATTAATATTTATTAGTACTTGCCTTAGGCATAGTACTAATGTATTGAGTTTGGCTTTTTTTAGTTAACTAGTTATTAATAATTTAGTTTTGAACCAATCAAAAACAATATTTAAATAAAAATCAAAATAAAATTCAATTTTGTACAAATTATAAATAAAAAAAATTTGTGCATATGATTGGTTAAAAAAATTATGTTATTAAATCTTTCTAAAATAAATAAATGTTACTTATTTTGACATTTTTTTAAGAATGATTTTTTGATGTAGCTAATTGTTATTTTTTTATTAAAGAAAATCTTACAAAAATCAATTAACTATTTTATAGAGATTCCAATTCACACTATTCAAATAAAAATAAAAATAAAATTGTATTATTCTTTCCATTAAACTAATATCTTTGTCTATACTTTTAATATTTTACGATATAATTTGATTATATATGTTCTCCTTCTTATTTTCATTAATAAGATTTTTTCATCATGTATATTTTATATTAATTTATATTAATATATATAGCGTCTTAAAAAATTTATAACCTATAATATATAGATATATAAGATAACCTATTAGGTCTTTATAATATATAATATATAACCTGATATATATATTTTGTAGGTAAATAAGTTAACCTATATTATGTGGGTAATATATTAATTACGCCGAGAGGCGTAACCTACAGTGACAGCACGGGTGGAGCGTACCGTGAAAAAAAAAATATGTTAACTTATAAAAAGTAAAAGCCGACAACCAAAGTGTTTATTAAATATTATATATTTTCCGTATATCGTTTCGGTCATAGCTTTTGGAACTCATATAAATAGGAAGTAAATAGTGGGAATAAAAAATAGATTATTATCGGGAATAGTGCGAATAAATACAGAGGTGCAAGAATAAATAGTGCGAATAAACCGTGAGAGAAAAAAAGTAAGTTACATTATAATATTTGTTTTATTATAAGTAAATAAATTTTTAATAAAATATCTATTATAAGAAAGTAAATATTTTTTTAGTTTTATTCTTTTTGGGTAAAAAAATAATTCTATTATAATGCTTTTCAATTACAAATAAGAAAGTAATTTAATGTAAAATATAAATATATTATTAATTGTTTTTAGTTTTATTCTTTTAGGGTAAAAAAGTTAATTTCATAATGCTTATATTATAATATTTTTTTATAAGCAAGTAAATAATTTTTAATAAAATATCTATTATAAGAAAGTAAATATTTTTTTAGTTTTATTCTTTTTAGGGTAAAAAAGTAATTCTATTATAATGCTTTTCAATTACAAATAAGAAAGTAATTTAATGTAAAATATAAATGTATTATTAATTGTTTTTAGTTTTATTCTTTTAGGGTAAAAAAGTTAATTGCATTAAAATGTTTTTAATGCTTACATTATAATATTTATTTATAAGCAAGTAAATAATTTTTTAATAAAATATCTATTATGTGATTAATATATCACATACAAAAACAAGCAAATAGTGCAATGGATTAATATATTTGATTTGTAATTGAAGGGTTATGGGTTCAACTCTCATTGTGGGTTTAAAAATTAATATATTTTTTAATTAATTTATTTATTACTAATTTTATTGAAAAAGTTATTAATTAACATAATTGTAATCATAAAAAAATCAAAATAAACATGTAGTGCAATGGATTAGTGTGTTTTGTTTATAATCGTAAGGTTGTGGGTTCAATTTTCATTTGGATTCAAAATTTAATATATTTTTCAATTAAAAGTGAATATTACTATGAAATGGTATGTGTAGATAATAGAAGGCAACCCTATTTTATGAGGGTGTTGTATTCCATATAGAAGGCAACCCTATTTTATGAGGGTGTTGTATTCCATTAAATTGTGTCTATATATATCAATTCCATTAAATCTAAAGTGACTTACTTTGATAGCATGCACTTTCTTTATGTTTGCTAACCTTAATTTTATTGTTGTTTTATTATCAGCGAATAATCTAATTAAAAATGTCACGGAATGAATCAGAAATCATAGTTGAAAGCCCAACTGCCTCTATAAGGTCAAATGATTTTGTTGAAACCCCTATCGACAAATGTGCAAGAATAGTTTTAGAGTGTTGCAATAACATTGTCAAAGAAATTGAAAATACAAGCTTAATGATCGATGATGATGTTGAGGAACTGGAAATAATGACAATGGAAGTTGTTGCAAAAAAAGTTCATGAGGCATATACTATAGTAGGTGCATTTCCAAATATGCTCAAAGACGTATATAAAGATCACTATGAAAATAAAGGTCGTAATACCGATCTCATTGCTGAAGAATTTGTAATGTATTTACACCATTACAATGAGATGTTATTACTATAATCCCTTTTTATTTGACCTTCAATACTTCTTACATTTACAAACTTTGAAGACTTTAAAAAAAAAATTGAAGAGGATGTGTGGCAACATACAAGACTTCCATTATGCTACTCATTATTTGTAATGTACATGGTTTTTTTAAATGTGTGGTATTAAATATATTTTTTAAGTGGATGTGTGCCAAATCTATACGAAATATTACATGTGCTTCAAATATAAGTTACAATATTTTAAAGCAAATTTTTAAAGTTTTTTTACACATTTTATCCAATTTTTATTTTCAAATTTTAAATGATTTAGAAAAAAAATCATGTTATACAATTGATAATAGCAATTAAAATATATATATATATATATATATGAAAATTGATTATGATCTCTTGCTCCACTAGTGCCCAAGTTCTCTGAGGCTTGCAATTCCCTGTCACTCAAACTCAACAGGTGGCCTATTTGGAATAATGCTGCTGACGAAAAATTTGTGTGGAATCTTAGTGGCAGTGGTGAGGTCATAGTCAAAGCTACCTATAACTGTTTCTTTGATGATGGTGCTTCATCCCCCTCTGTGAAGCGTATCTGGTGCAAGTTGAGCCTTCCGAAAGCCAATGCTTTCCTTTGGATTGCCTGGAAGCGAAGAGCTCTTACATGGGACAGATTGCAGAAGCTAGGAAAAGCTGGTCCCTCGAGATGTGTGTTGTGTTGGTGCAATGAAGAAAGCAATGATCATCTGTTTCTTCTCTGCCCTTATGCGAGGAGGGTCTGGTCTCTATTCCTAAACCACTGGGGGTTATCGTGGGTTCTCCCCAGGGATGTCCCCCTATTGCTTGACTATTGGACCCTGAAGATTAAGAGCCCGGGGCTGCAATTTATTTGGCAGATTGCTCCGTCGCTGATCATATGGAATATCTAGCTCGAATGCAACTGGAGAATTTTTCTTGAACAAGAAAAGGTGGCTGACAGAGTTTGGGACTTGGTGGAGAGCTCCATGGCGGATCTTGGTCAGGTCCACAACAAGAAGTTCAACTCCATATCTTCTAAAGAATTGCATTGGGCCAATGCTTGGCCACGCTTCAGGTGGTTGACGACCAATACCCACACTGGGAAGCAGGATATGGCCAATGTGGATTGGGCGGCCCCTAAAGTTAGCTGGATTAAGTTAAATATTGATGGTGCTGCAAAGTGCAATCCTGGGGCTGCTGGCAGCGATGGTGTCTTCAAGGACTCGAGGGGTCAACCTCTGGGTCTCTTTGCTTCTGACTGTGCCATCTCAACAAACAACTGGGCAAAAGCCTGGGCCTTGTGGAAAGGGCTTTCCCTTGCCAGGATCTGTGGCTGGAAGCGACTTTGGGTGGAAGGGGACTCAAAACTTCTGATTGAAGCCATACAGGGGAAGAGACTGAAGAATTGGAAGCTTGGTGCCATAGTGGAGGCTATAATATCAGCTAAACGTGACTTTGAGGATATCTTCTTCACCCACATAAAAAGATCTGGCAATCAGGTCACCGACTGGGCTGCCAATTATGGGGTCAATTTGTTGGCTAGGACTGGGGAGGCTGATCATGTTTGGTGGTCTAACTTCCCTTCTGCTGTCTACAAACTATTACAGAATGACATCAAACTCCACCCTCCTTGATTTTGTTTCTGTCTACATTCGGTGGTTTCAATTTTGATCTTGCCTATGTCTTTCTCTTTCTTGCTACTACTGTTTTGATTTCTCCTCCTTTAGCTTTGCCTCGACCGTATGGTTTCCCTATTTTCAGTTCCTAGATCCTTAAACTAGGTTTTTTATAACAAAAAAAAAAATGATTATGATCTTCATGATTGAAAAAATTAGATGCCTTGATAAATCTCTACATACTTTATATAATTATATAAATAAAAAATTAATATTTAATTTGTATTTTTAATAAATTATTTAATAAATGTTTGGAAATCAATCTTCACCTAACCCTAATTCTAACTATATCTCCTAACCCTAACCCTAAACAAAATTAATAAACCTAACCCTAACCCAAACCCTAATCCTAAAAATAATCCTAACCCTAACCCTAATACTAATACTAATACTAACCATAACCCTAATCCTAACCCTAACCCTAACCCTAATAAAATTTTGAACCTAACCATGTTTGACCCCTAACCATAACTCATATTATATTTTTATAATAAATAAACTAAAATATTATTATTTATCTAATAATATAATCAAATAATATAATGTTTCCTTCATCTATCTCCAATAGTGGACCCGCAAATACATACTCATCTGCATTTGAATCAAACTCCATATAAACATAATTCAGTTGGTAAAAATGTTTTGATCTAAATTGCATGTTGGTCAAAAATGTTTTGATCTGAATTACATGTAAGTTCACTAAGCAAGTCTTGTGAATGGAGCTTTAGGATACATCAGAAATATCATATACAAACCTGGATGTGGCCCACCAGATCCACCTACATATGTTATGGTTGAATTTGATAATTACTCTGGAATTCCTTTTGAAGATGCATCTCCAAATTTAATTCCAATTTCACCAATACAAAGGGGCCGCACACATCAATTGCCCCTACAATTGGCTTGGGCACTAACGATCCACAAATCACAAGGGTTAACTCTTTCCAAGGCAACAATTGATATAGGGCCAAGAGAAAGGGCAGGAATAACCTTTGTTGCTATATCAAGTGTTAAGTCTTTGGATGGAATTAGAATCTCACCACCATTTACATATGATCGTTATGAAAAAATGAAGACAAGAAAGCAACTCGCCAAAAGAAAATCAGAAGAAGAAAGACTAAAATCTTTGGAAACATAACATTTTTAAGTGATGTATATATTTTTCAAGTGAATTCTTCTATTAATATTGATATTAAATTTTTGGTATAAAAGATGAATTCTCTCATTCATTATGAATTCCTATTGTAGACATCTCTTTGTGCATTTGAATAAATATGATATGAATCATGATTTGTAAAGTATTATAATTCTTTATTTAAAATAAAATAAGTGATAAATTCTTATTTTACATTGCGCGTTGCGGATGCTACTAGCTTATCTATCTTAATATATTAATCTATATATTATACGCCGAGACATATCATTTTCGAGGCGTATTTTTTAAATTCAAAAAGCAAAAAAGTGAAAAAAATACGCTTCGAAAATGATATCTCTCGGCGTATAATATATAGATTAATATATTAAGATAGATAAGCTAGTTTATATTAATATATATAGTCTTAAAATTTTTTTTAACCTATAATATATAGATATATAAGATAACCTATTAGGTCTTTATTATATATAATATATAATCTCATAAGGTAATATTTTGTAGGTAAATAAGTTAACCTATATTATGTGGGTAATATATTAAATTATATTATATATAACATAGGCTATTTTATTTCGTAGGTTCTCCTTTCATATATATTTGTATATATTAATAAACTATCTTACTTGACTATTATGTTAATTATAATAGTAATATTATTATATCATTACTATTCCTATTTACTTAGTTTATATAATATAATTTATAAACTATTAATATTAAATTAGAATATAATATATTTATTATATTAATAGTATATTCAAATATTTATTCTAAAGAACAAACTCAACTTCAACTTTATTAGTCATAGTTATATCTAGTACAAATAATTCATAAACTACTTCATTCTCTCAATGAATGGGTTCATTATATAAATATTCAAATGTATTCAACTTTTTTTTTTTTGAAAAAAACAACACCAAACAATAAGCATTTATTCCAATTTATTTTATTTTCAAATATTTAACATTAAACAAGATATTCACATTACATAACCAAAACATATAAAAAAACTAACACAATTAATCAAACAAAATACAAAATGCAAAAGTCAAAACTAAAATACAACAATTAAAAAAAATTACATTTAATTTTATTCACATTAATTAAACTTACATTTATTTTTATTCCAACTCTACAAATCTCTAATTAGAATACTACAAAGGCAAGTACTAGCCACCACGTGGCACTTGTTTCATATTGTAAACTTAATTTTTTAAAGTTCTATTTATCCAAAAATAATTCAAAAAATAGTAAAAAAACTATATATTCTTGAAAAGATCTAGTTGGAGAGAATATCAACCAACTATTTAGGAAAATTACAATTGTGAATAAATCATGTCTCTATGAGGCCTCATAGTAATACTTTCTAATCATGGAGGAAGTTAGACCATGTGTACCAAATAATTGAATCATTTTGGTGGCCTAAATTTAGAACATTAAGGTCAATTTTTCTATGTATACATAAAAACATACCTCTCTTTCTCCAAAAAATCATTAAAACTAAGATAAAACCTTGCTTATCTCACTCCACTTCAAGCATATTAATGTTATAATTCACTATCTATTGTACATCATTATAAAATTCGGTGTGAATAATTAAAAAGTGAATTATGCAACTATATGATCTATTCTAACATTGATCGTAATACAATTACATCAAACATAACACCAATAATCAAATTTGGGTCATTTGGTGTAGGTTTGATGTTATTTCTAAGAGAAAGAGTGATATTTAATTTATTAAGTTTAATATAAAAATATAATTTTATCACTATTTATTTTATATTTAATTTATTAAATTTATAAAAATATAATTTTATTAACACTTATTTTATATTGTAATCTATATTGTATAAGAAAATATGATTTAATATTGTTTATTACTATATTTTATAAACTTATAATAATATACAATATTAAATCATATTGTTATAAACTTAATAAAATTAAATATAATATTGTTTAATATTGTATAGGTTTTAGTGTAATAAATGTATATTTAATTAAAATTACAAATTCAATTTCATAAATTATTAATAATATACAATCATTTATTACATAAGTTTGACTATATAATTATTATGTCGAGAGGCGTTATACAGTGAAAACAACAAAGGAATATTCTCCGTAAAGTTTTTGAAGCTGCATTAAAAATGACAAGCAGGTGGAAGTCAAGCACCAAAAAACACTGTTGTTAGGTTTTTCATTTTCGCATAACCGTTTTCCCTTGGTTTCATTTCATTTTTCTTTTAGGACTTTCTATATTTAAAAATGTTATGATTCATGGAGCAGGGGGCTCAGTCAGATTATTCTTTGGGGGCGAAATTGATAATTTAGGTTAATGTTTATAGATGGATTTAGCCTTAGGATCTCTCATTGTGATTGGAATCTAGGGGTTTTTCTAGCTTTTGAAGGGGAAATGGGGCAGAATCACAGGGAGGCCAATGCGTCTGAATTCCATGTTGATGGCAGTCCTGTGGATAGAAAAATCATCGAATGCCTCTTAGGAAACTCTTCTTATAAAGGTAATTTTTTCTTTATACTAGAAAATAAAATGTTGTCTGTACCCATTCTAAAATTTGGGCATTGACTTTGATGGGATTAGAGAATGCTTTGTTTTTTGATGAATTCATTTATTGGCGTTGGTAGTGACGAGTGTTGATTGTGTGAGAAAAGCTCTAGAATTTTTTTGGTTTGGAAGTGACTGCGAAGGCCTCAATGTTGAGGTATGCATGGAATCCAAGATCTTGGGTCAATTCATGGGTTTGTGTCTTGGAATTTCTCTGTTCCATTTAGATTTAACTGATAGTCACCAACTATAGTATGCCAGGGCTCACTGGTTATGGCTTGCTTAGGAGAGTGAAAGTATTCATTAGTAAGCTTTGGTAACAATTAATAAACTCAGCTTTCACCACCAAATCCCATGGAGAGAGTAATGCATGGATAGATCTTTAGTCATTTTTATTTTTGCTAACCTAAAATACATGTGTCAGCTCTATTGGGAATATGTTAATAAAAGTTAATATTTAGTTGGATGCCTAGTAGAGAATTTTATAACCTAAAAAGGAAGGCAAAGTGTTTATCGATCGATTAACATTGAAGCTGATGCCCTGAGAAATATTCCTACAAGCATGCAACATAAGGTATTCATATTTCTTCTATCCTGAAGAAGAAAGAACTCTCTAAAAGTTTTGCTCAATCTTGTAATTGAAGACAACAAAACTTGAATGAAGTTAGATGAATGCCACGGTATTTTCTACCATTTCAAGTGTGCAAGCCAGGAACCTAGTATTAGCATTTTTTATATTTATGATATACAGAGTAAGAATATAGATAGTCCAAAGGCTTGTGCAATGCTACACTAGTACAATGGTGTAATTGTGACCCATATTCAAAACCCCGCAAGAAATATCCACATGCCAATAAATCAACCTATAACTTTGAGAACGTCTCATGGAACATATCAAAGATTGTGGCGAATGAAAGTGTGTAACTAGGTTCAAGCCCACAACCTCAACTCCACCAAAATCAAGCAACAAGACAACCCACAATCTTGGTGTTGAACCCTGTATAATTAAAAAATAAATACAAGTACACAAAATTATATACATAAAAAAATAGAACAAAGTGTTTCATGAGTGGTTGATGACACCAATCCATATCCATACAGTGAAACAATCCAAACAGGAAGAGGAGAGAACAAACAAGGAAAAGAGTGGTGCATTGGTTGTCCTAAATGTCTTGCCTTACTATAGCATATAGCCTAAGAATTTGACCAACATGAGAGAACTTAAATGATAATGATGATGATGATGGTATTTCATCTATTGCTTCTTCTACAAGAAATCATTATCAAGCTGCTATGCTCACCCCACAAGATTCCCCTGCCTTTGGCATTCTGTTGTAAGATTGTTGTAGTGCTTGAAGCCATAGGTTATGTAAATTTCCCCCATGGTTATCCAAAAATGACTGCCCTTAAAGCATCAGTCAGTATTACTTCCAATGCCTCTTCTACAGGTAATTGTTGTCAAGTTGCAGTGCCCCTCCAACAAGACTTCCTTTCCTTTTGTCTACATTACTAAGACTACTTAAGTAATTGAAGGCCCTGGTCCTGCGAATTTCCCTTGTGATTTTCTAGAAATGGTCAAACCCATTGAACCATCAGTTGGTATTTTTTCCATTGCCTATTAGTATCAAGCTACAATGGTTGCCCCACAAAATTCTCCTCCCTTTACCCTTCATTTTTTAACACTCCTTAGGTGCCTCTGAAGATTGCATTAGCTCATTATGTAGTTCATTAATACATTGAAGAAGCTCATTCATGTACTCAACAACATCTCCCAAAAATTATGCCCTGTCCATCTGTTTAAAAAAATGAAAAGCCCAAATTTATGGTTATTGTTGGCTCACAGTAAGGAGTTGTATTTACTATGTAGTAAAATTTTCAAACTTATACACATATCTGATGTTTAGAAAATTAAAAATGGCAGACAGGTTGTTCATTCACCTATTGGACATTTGTTTAGAGTAACTTCCCCAAACACCTCTCTAGATGATCAAAGCCAACACCATATAGGAATATTTACTCAAGCCATTTGTTTTGATCCTTGAAACCTCAAACTCAGAATACTACTACATAGAAACTAGTCTATGCTTTTGTACTATGAATATACAATAACATTCATCTAAAAGACAATCCTCCATTAACTGATTTCTTAGAAGGAGGACCACTCTTAGGTTTTCTGAGTCATTATAGGAGACACAAAGAATATCTATTTTTGGAAATTAAAATACTCTGCATTTTATTATCTGTACAAACAAGTACTCTATTTGAATCATGGCCAAACCACCACAAACCTACAACATTTTCTATAACAAAATACCATCTACTGCAATGCAATGCACAACTCCCAACTAGAAAACATTGAAGTTACCCTAATTAATCAGACTGAGGATTTCACCATATCAGCACAATCATTGACATACTTACCTAAAAAGACAAGGAATATTTGAAAAGTTTGTTTATGTTGTTGATGAGCTCATTCAAGATAAAGTCATAGTAACTGATCCAAATGCATCAAATTTATCATCTGGAATCTCATCTATTTTTACTTATTGAAAAGTACAAGACTTCTCTTGAACAACAAAATCTATTCTAGAGATGTCTGGTAGAGTTGGTCCCACAATTTGATAGTGATTTGAGGGATATAATGAAAATGTCGTTGGATGTTGCAATGAAAGAAGCTTTCAATTGCAAGGAGATAAAACTAGCTCGACTATAGGAGAAAATCAATGAAATTGAGTCAACAAAATCTCAATAGGAAGAAGAGATAAAAACTCAGAAAGAGTTACTCTATAAAACAGAAGAGGATCTTAAGTTAGTGAGCTTGGATAGGAATAAGCGACTATTGGATCTTGAGCAGATAGAAAAAATTATCATATGTGAGAGAGAAGCTTAACATGGCTGTATCTAAAGGTAAAGGCTTGGTTCAACAACGTGATGCACTTAAACAATCTTTGGCTGGGAAGTCAAATGAACTGGAAAGGTGTTGGCAAGAATTGCAATTTAAAAATGTTGCATTGCAGGAGACTAAGACAAAGTCATATGGAGAGGCTGGTGAACGTCTTGAGGCATTAGAATCAGAATTAGCATATATCTGAAATTCAACTACATCCAAAGAGGCGAAGTTCTTTCCAATATTCATGTGTATTTTAAAATTATAAAAATATGGAAATTGTGTTCACATGATCAGTATTCTTGTAATTAACATGGAATATAGATAATTTTCATTGAGTCATTCTTACTTTCATTCTCTATATCATATTCATTCCATTGAGTTTATAGTCACCTCTTAAATTGATTTACCTTGAAATGAAATATTGATTTACTTTGTTAATGATTTTTTTTTATTTGTTTGTATTTATATTATAATTAGAAAATTTAATATTTTAAAAATAAATATAAAACAATTTTATGAGTAAAATATTAGTTCAAAGTATTTTATTCCAAAAAATAATTCAATTTGATGTAAGAGTTTATAATTTATTAATGAACATCATTTATTTATTTTTATTAGCTTCCATATCATAGTTATAAAAGAAAAATAAAATATTTATAAAAGAAAAATAAAATAATTTTTTTTTTATTTTATTATGATTTTTTTTAATATATAATTCAATTTGATTTGAGAATTTATAATTTATTGTGTGAGCATTTTTAATAGTTATAAATTTTATTAGAGATTAGTAGATGAAAATTTATAATATTAAAAGATAATTCTTAATAAAAGAAAAATAAAATATTTATAAAAGAAAAATAAAATAATTTTTTTTTTTTTATAATTTCACTTTTAACTTTAAATGTATGTTTACTCATTAATTTGTATTTTTTTTACAATCACACTTTTAAGATGCATTAAAAATATATTAGAAATAGTCTTCTTTATATTATATCATTCATAACATTAAATTAACATATAGAATAATTGCACAATACCACTTAACCAATCAAGAAAAATTTAATCATTATTGATTGCAACATTATTCACATCTTTTAAACCAACAAATAAACATTGAAAACAAATTTATTTTTTATATTATAACATTCATAACTTAAACCTTCTATGCACAATATCAAATTAATTATAAAAACACATAAAATTATTTATAAGCAAAATATAATTTAGTATAAACTAGCATATCTATCCTATCACATAGTCTATATAGAAAATGTCGAGAGATATCAATTGTAAGAATCCACGACGACAATAATATTAATAAATTAACACAACAGCAAATTAACTTGTTTTTCATCTTAGAATGGATGAAAAATAAATTAGATTGTTGTTTCAAATTGAGAAAATCAAATTAATCTTCCTCTAATTTATCTTATGTTATTCTTAAAAATGAACACTAATCTTCCTCTTTTAAAACTGGGATTATAAAATGAAAACTATGAGAATACACAAAGATACAAACTCATAAAAGCATACGTGAGTTACTCTCTCTACTTTGCACTTGAAATTCCAAAAATCTCAGACATAGAGAATGATACAGCTTTCCCCACTTTGCACTTAAAGTTCCAAAAATATCAGACACAAAGAATGGCACAACTTTCCCAAAGTAACTTAGCTTGCTGAAGACGAAATTCTCAGACTTTACTTGCAAATCACTTTCACTAAATACTAAAATGAACAACAAAAGTTTCTCTCAAAACTATTGCTACCATTGAAAAACTAAGAATGATAAGATAAGCCAAAATGTTATTACAGAGTTGCTGCTTTCTTCTTCACAGAGCCTTACATTATCCACAATGAACAATGATGAAAAAGAGGGAACGATGAGATAATATAATCCTCTCTTACTTATGTCGTTCCTCTCTAAACTCCTCAATGCATACAAAAAAATCTCTAGTAAAAAATGATGCCAAAAGATGTTTCCACCATTGCTGTTAAAATTCTAGTTGTTTCTCACTCTACTTGACAGTCGTGAACCATTGTAACACCCATTTGGTGCCCTTGAAAATAATGCATGCAGAAACCTCCATCCACATCCCACACAAGAATATTTTTGTCAGCAGTTGCAAGCAATCCTCCAAAATCATCACAAGACATGTCTACCATGTGATCATTATGGGCCTGCAAAATTAATAAAATTAATTTCAATATGAATTAGAAAAACAATTATTATGACGTCAATTAGTTTAGAAAGCCTTAGTAAGAAAAACTCTGAAGGTACAAGTAATCCCCAACTTTTTTTTTTTTGTATGACATTACAATCCAATATTGGCATACACGAAACTTAAATTTCGGATGTACCGCTCCTTTATCAAACTGATAAACATTTAGATGCATAAAACTGAAATTTTCTTTCAATCCAATCAATTTTGAATATCCCGAAATAGACAAACAAATAAAGAAAATAAAAACCATGCATCAATCAAGGAATCCGGTGCAAACAATCAACAAGAAAAAAATATTAAAAATAGACATGGGTACAGAAAGGTATAAATTATCTTACAATCTAATGCAGGTGAAAGAAGATAAATCCCAGAGTAATATATCATTAATTAGCTTCAACTGGCAGCAAAGAGTAATATATCGTCAGGGGTGAGTGCCAATGCAGTAATAGACTCAGAATCTCCCTCCAACGTGCTTTTGACGGAGCCATTTGCCATCTCCACGATCTTAACTTCGTTGTCACAAGTGCACACTAAAAAAGAAGCATTTGAAGAGAAGCCTGTAGCCCCCCCCGTGTTGAATTTCTATAGAGCAGGGATACCTCGAAAGTTTTTCTTCAAATTTACAGAACTGCCCATTGCCCATCACTTTCCTCTCAAACTTCTCAAAAGAAATGCAACCCATAATGAATAAAAGAAAATGCTTTTTCTACCCAAAAGCTCGTCGCCTTTCCTTCCATTATATTGTCATTTAATTACCAACTGAATACTTTATATTTGGCGCCACTTTTCTTAATAAGTAAGATGCTAAAAATAACATCAATGGCCACTTATTGTGGCTTAAACATTGATCATTTTAAATGCAATCAAATACAGTTATTAACTCACCATACCATGACTTATATTGGATGATAAAGTCATTTAAAAGACAGTTGTAACTGCCACATAGTGGCTTACAAAGTAATAAGGAAAGATGCACTACATAATGGTCTCGACTATGACTTAAATGCCATTCAAAATGCCTTCCTTTAAGCCTTTGATGGAAGCTAAAATGCCTCTCAAAATGTTAAATAAAAAATAGATTTAAATTACTTTATGCATGTTTGATGTATTAGTTCTTATGGTAGTTATAATAACTACCTTTTCCTATGCAATGCTTGGTTATCAACATCTTCAATGAATTAATAAATTTTTAACAGTTTTTTTTAGTAGCTACTATTTTATAACAGATTTTTTTACACATCTTTTAAACTACCAAATAAACATTGCAAAATAAAATAAAATTATATTATAACATTCATAACTGAAACCTTTTTATACACAATGTCAAGTTAATTATAAAAACACATAAAATTATTTCTAAGCAACTTAATTTTTTTCACAATTTAATAAAATAGAATTAAAATTTAACTATAAATGGTATAGAGTTTAGATTTGTTATATCTCTCATATATCAACATAGGTAAATTTGAAAATATTTTAAATTATATAATTTCAAAACAAAATAAATGAATTCGTAGAAGATTATTTTTATTAAAGTGATAGAATCTAACCCCAATACTAACACTAATTATAAGTCTAACCATAACCCCAACCCTAAAACTAGTAACATTAATTAACTTCAAACCTAACTCTAATTTTATATCCAACCCTAAACATAATTATGATTCTAAAATTAACATTAATAAAACTCTAATTGAACCATAACCCTAACCCTATGACTAACCCCTGCATCAATTGAACCATAACACTAACCCCAAGCTTTATTATAGAACCTTAATCTTTACCCCAACCCCAACCCCAACCCCAATCCTAATTCAACCCTATACCTAATTTTAATTAAAATCTAACCCTAATTCAACCTTTTAAACTAACAAATAAACATTGAAAACAAATTTATTTTTTATATTATAACATTCATAACTTAATCCTTTTATACACAATGTCAAGTTAATTATAAGAACACATAAAACTATTTATAAGCAACTTAATTTTTTTAACAATTTAATAAGGGTTTAATTAGGGTTAGGGTTAAATTATGGTTTGGGTTGGAATTAGGGTTCAATTAAGATAAGGAGTATTATTTGTTTAGTGTTAGGGTTCAATTATAGTTATCTAGGGTTATGATACAATTAGGATTAGGTTTCAATTAAGGTTAGGAATTAATTAGGATTAGGGTTCAATTAGCATTTAATTAAGGTTAGGGTTTAATTACAACTACAATTACGATTAGCGTTTAGGATTAGCATTTAATTAGTGTTGAGTTATGGTTAGAATAAGAGTTCAATTAGGTTGCAATAGATGCCTCCATAATGAAAACTCTGGAAGTATTTTATATATACTAGCTTATCTATCTTAATATATTAATCTATATATTATACGCCGAGAGATATCATTTTTGAGGCGTATTTTTTCGCTTTTTGCTTTTTGAATTTAAAAAATACGCCTCGAAAATGATATCTCTCGGCATATAATATATAGATTAATATATTAAGATAGATAAGCTAGTAGCATCCACAACGCGCAATGTAAAATAATAATTTATCACATATTTTATTTTAAATAAAGAATTATAATACTTTACAAATTGTGATTCATATCATATTTATTCAAATGCATAAAGAGATGTGTACAATAGAATTCATAATGAATGAGACAATTCATCTTTTATACCAAAAATTTAATATCAATATTAATAGAAGAATTCACTTGAAAAATATATACATCACATAAACATGTTATGTTTCCAAAGATTTTAGTCTTTCTTCCTCTACTTTTCTTTTGGCGAGTTGCTTTCCTGTCTTCATTTTTTCATAACGATCATATGTAAATGGTGGTGAGATTCTAATTCCATCCAAAGACTTAACACGTGATATAGCAACAAATGTTAATCCCGCCCTTTCTCTTGGTCCTATATCAATTGTTGCCTTGGAAAGAGTTAATCCTTGTGATTTATGGATCGTTAGTGCCCAAGCCAATCGTAGGGGCAATTGACGTGTGCGGCCCCTTTGTATTGGTGAAATTGGAATTAAATTTGGAGATGCATCTTCAAAAGGAATTCCAGAGTAATTATCAAATTCAACCATAACATATGTAGGTGGATCTGGTGGGCCACATCCAGGTTTGTATATGATATTTCTGATGTATCCTAAAGCTCCATTCACAAGACCAGCTTCTATCCATAAATTAGATGTTAACATGACCCTTGCATCCTTTGAAACTAATAATTCAACATCCAATTCATCATTCTGACCTTCTACTGGATTAGCGCTACCTTCTTTGGTTGCAATGCTACGGGCTACTGGTCTTCTTAATGAATGTAACTTTTTTCTGTTATGGCTATGTACATTATCATTTGTTGCAAATAGATGAATCTTATTATCAAACTCCTCCTTAATTGTTGGATGTAATGAAGCATCTGTTCTTGTCATGAGTAATTTCCAATCATCTATGGTTGGATGTGCATCTCTAATATTTGTGAGCAATTGGCGAAACCTTTTTTGGTCTTCACTTTCACCTTCTTGTCTAAACACCTTATCCAATGTAACAACTATCTTAAACTCTTCCCATAATATTTTTGCACGTGTATTACTATCATAAGGTGGTTTGTCACTTACAGGAGGTAGTTGTCCCAAATCCCCCACCAAAATGATTGATCTTCCACCAAAACTCATGTTTGCTTTTTCAGGATAAGTCTGGCGTAGTCTTGAATCAATATTTTGTAACAACTTTTGTCCAATAAAACTCATTTCATCAATTAATATGTATTTTATATGTTGAATTTCTTCTTGAAGACTTGTGAGCCTTGTTCCTTCTAATTCAACAAAATCTGCAATAGGTATTCTTAAATTTGAATGAATTGTTGATGCACCAATGTTAAAGGCTGCAACTCCAGTTGGTGCTAGTAATAATAAGGGAGAATGTTCTGGCTGTGATGCATCATAAAGAGCTTGATGAATTGCATTAATCAAATATAATTTACCTATTCCAGCTGTTCCTTGAATTATCATGTATAGTGGCATGACATCATCCTGTCGATTATAATGTGACATAATAATATCAAGTGCTTTTTTTTGCTTAGCACCTAATCTTCCATATGATATAGTCAACAACATATCATCAGGTATCAGTAAGCCATTTTCTTTCATAGAGTTGATAAAATTTATTGCATTATTTGTATACTCTTCTCCTTGATATTCAGCACTCCATGGAGTTTGTCTATCAATATCTCTTCTTCCTAGCATATCTATTTCTGTTGCATCCATAATTTGTCCACGATGTAATCTTGATATGATCTCCCACTCATGTTCAATTATATTCTGATCATTTGGTAAATTATCCTCATCTTCAGAATCATTATGATTTCCAATTTCTTCTGAAATAATTCTTCGTTCTAAATGCCATGGATCATAATTAAGTGAGTCCCAATTTGACATAATTGTATTATCATCAAGTCCAATATCCCTTTGTATATTACGAAATGGCTTGTACAACAATAACTCTAACCAACAAAAATCAACCCACTTTTCTGATTGACGTGTAGGTATGGTGGTAAATCTTGGAAACACTCTTACAATAGCTGCCATAGTCCTTGGTTCCCATTTGTTATCTCTTTTTCTTTTGGGATTATATGTCCATGATCTAGCTGCATCTATAAGTGTGATACTTTCCATTGCATATGGTCTATCCATGTATCCTTGAATGAAATGTTTTAGATGTCCATCATCATCATTTTCTTCATTTTTTAACACTGGCTTGAACACCTCTCTTGAAACATTTAATGTAACAAATACTCTACTACATTCTACCAATGGCAACTCCAATAACATATGACATGTTTCTTTTGCTCCAATGTCTCTCTCAATGAGGGTTTCTGTTAGAAGTCTCCTATATGCCTTTGATGCCGCTTCATCTGGGTTTTCAATATTTGCAAGCCGCATTAAGATTTGATGATAAGTTTCTGAACTCTTTTCTGCTTTTGTTGCATACTTTGCAATATAATTTATTACAGCATGTCTTCAAAGAACTGGTTGCCAATCGACATTTGCTCTCCATAACTGAAGTATATTACGATTATGTGTGTTTACTCGATCATCATTTCTTGCAGGTTCATATACTTTATCTCCCGTGGTTGGATCTTCAAATAATTTTGATCCATCTAGATGTAATGGCCATGGTGCATTGTACCTACAAACAAAGAGTAAAGTGTTAGCTTATATAAACATTTTAGTTATTTATTGGTACAAAATATATGAAAGTATACATATCTTACCTACAAACCATTCTTCCTCTTTTTTTTCGACGGCAAGCACCCTCTTTACACATTGTATGGCATTCAACACAGCTGAGCAACTCTTCATAGTCACGTGCCAAGTCTATTTGGCTTAGCTGTTGTGTATTTCGAAGGCATGGATGTTGTGTAAAATTTTGTAGGACCTATCATTCATGATATAACATATTTTATTAATTGAAATACAAAATTTTAAGTATCATATATTGTAAAAAGAATATATAATTGATAATTAATACCATACATGTATGTTTCTTTGATGTGGGTCTCCCCGTGGATTCCATGCATGAACAATAGAATCAAAATATTTTTGAACATTTTTTATTTCATAAGCATTTCTCCAATTAAGGTTGTCTATGTTAGGTGCTCCATATAACCATATGAATCCATGCACATGTGGTGATCCTCTATGTTGCCATTCATATCTTGACCAATAATCTTTTACCTTCATTCCCTTTTGTAGTATTTCCTTGCGAAATGTTGTATATCGTAGGTGCATGTAATGTGCCACAATATGTGGATAGTCAATAATATTTTGTCGTCTCCATTTTTGTGCTTCTTGTGGGTTAGTTGGATGTGTCCTTGGCATTAATGCATGTAAATCTGGCCAATACATATTTGTTGCACTCAAAGTAAAGAAAATTGTTGGTGTTCCAATTTGATGCAATAGATCAGTTAATTCAGCTCGACATTTTGCCCAATAAGACCTTGTGCCCCTTAGCGTTGTACCAAAACGCATCAGACGGTCAGCTAGATGTGAATGAGGAACATTTTCCATATGTTCTCTTAACTCATTGATTGTGATTGGCATATCTTGCAAGCTCTTTTTGACAAACACTGCAGATGAGTTTTGTGCACGATATCGCATAATCATATTCATCATATAATATCTAAATCATGGGTGTCTTCCAAAATGATGATCTCTATATTTGAATAAATGCTTAAACAAACTCATGTAGATGAACTCTCCTCATTCGTGGTTCTATCCAATCACATCGTCCATCTGGGAATAGTGTTGGAAAAGCCATATCAAGTAATCCTTCAGTAACATACTCATTCACTGGAGATGATCCAATTCCTGGCCAATCAATTAGTGATCCAGGATCTACATTAGGGTTATTTACCCATGCATGAATTAGTTCCATCTCTCTTCGAGCATTTGGTGGTTTAGAGGCCATTGATGTAGTGTGATTAATAATGTTTCCTTCATCTATCTCCAATATTGGACCCGCAAATACATACTCATCTGCATTTGAATCAAACTCCATATAAATAGAATTCAGTTGGTCAAAAATGTTGTGATCTAAATTGCTTGTAAGTTCACTAAGTGCATTTTCATCAATTTGAACATCTTTATAGAACCTATCATGTTCTATTTTATATTTAAGTGCTCTATATACCCTTTCTCTATTAACTGTAAAATTATAAGTTGTTCCACACTGATCCTTTTTTCGAACAATAATGACTGGTAAATCTTTTATTTGATGTGGTAAAATTTTAGCTATTTCTCTCACTTCTTGTGGAAAACTTATGGTATGACCTTTATATTTGTATTGCCCTCCAGTTGCATGTGTTACTTGAAGTATTGGGTTGACACGTGCTATCAACATTTCCTCTATTTGTGTTAAATTTACAAGTTCTGATGGTTGTGGACCAGGATCCATATTGTTTAATGCTGAAAATCGATGTTCATTCCTCTCTTGTCAACATCGATTGCAAATAGGGCCCTCAAGTACCTGTACAACCTTCATTCCAGGATAACTCTCTTCACAAATATAACACATACTTGATGTAGAAAGTTTATCTAGTCCATGTCGAAATATCATTTGTAGACTTTTCAAATCAATCTCAGTAGTTGTATTATTATTAATTACTTCTTGATCTCTTCTATTATCAACATTCATTACATTTTGAATTCTATCATCTGGTGTTTGTAGCACACGATCTATTGTAATAGAATTCACCCCTTCAGAACTAACCTCAACATTCCCATGAGATTGACGATGTCTTTTAACTGATTCATGATTGCACACTTGTATTTGTTGTCTTTCTATCTCATTCAATTGATCAGAATGCATAGTTCTTTGAATTCGTGAATGATGTGTTATCATTTTATTTGCATGTTGTCTCATTTCTGCTTCAATCTCTTCCGTTGTCATATCTGCCCTACGTTTAAGGATTCTTTCTCTATCATTTTGGTTTCGACGAATCCTTTCTTCTTGTCTTTGTACATCATTCATTTGTTCACGTCGTTGTCTCATATAGTTCCGAGTATATTCTCTCCTTTGTTCTGTTTGTTGCTCTTTAGTTGTAAAACTCCTTGCTTCCTCTCTTTGTGCATTAGCCATTTGTTCACGTCATTGTCTCATATAATTTCGAGCATATTCTCTTCGATGTTCTCTTCGTTGCTCTTCATTTTGAAAACTTGTCCTTGGACGACGAGGCATCCTACAAATTGTAATAAAGATTAATATATCTTTAAAATTGTTAAGAATTCGTAAGGACACTTAATGGTTCATAGGTATATAAATAATTTTATCAACCAAATACAATATTAAAAGACATTGTTAAAAAATAAAATTACATATTCCCTTGGCTAGTATTATTTTTAAAGTAGTGATATTTGTTTATTTTCTACACACTAATCCATTGCACTACATATTTACTTTAACTTTTGTATGATTACAAGTTTGTTAATTAATAACATTTTCAATAAAATTAGTGATAAATAAATTAATTAAAAAAATATATTAATTTTTGAACCCATAACACTTCAATTACAAATCAAATCTATCAATCCATTGCACTATTTGCTTATTTTCATATGTGATAAATTGTACATGTTAAATATAAACATTATCACATAATAGATATCTTATTAAAAAATTATTTACTTGCTTATAAAAACAATATTATAATATAAGCATTAAAAACATTTTTAAAACATTTTAATGAAATTAATTTTTTTAGGCTAAAAAATAAAACTAAAAACAATTAATAATACATGTATATTTTATATTAAATTACTTTAAAAAGCATTATAATAGAATTACTTTTTTACCCTAAAATGAATAAAACTAAACAAATATTTACTTTCTTATAATAGATATTTTATTAAAAAATTATTTACTTATAATAAAACAATTATTATAATGTAAGCATTAAAATGTTTTTAATGAAATTACCTTTTACCCTACAAAAATTAATCATACATTTAAATTTGATATTAAATTACGTTCTTATTTATAAGTGAAAAGACATTATAATAAAATTACCTTTTTACTCTAAAAAGCATTATAATTGATTTTTTTTTACCCTAAAAAATAAAAAAAACAGTATTATAATTCTTTTCACAATTGCAGAGATTGAAAACACTATAGAGAAAATGAAAATAGAAATAACTTACTTTAATTCACTCACAGTATTTATCTACACCTTTGTATTTATTCACACTATTCACCGGTAATAATCTCTCTTTTATTCCCACTATTTACTTTTTTTTACTCACGATATTTATTACCTTAAAAGAATAAAACTAAAAACAATTAATAATACATTTATATTTTACATTAAATTACTTTCTTATTTGTAATTGAAAAGCATTATAATAGAATTATTTCTTTACCCAAAAAGAATAAAACTAAAAAAATATTTACTTTCTTATAATGTAACTTACTTTTTTTCTCTCACAATATTTATCTACACCTCTATTTATTCACACTATTTGCACCTCTATGTTTATTCGCACTATTTATTCCTGCACCTCTGTATTTATTTGCACTATTCCCGATAATAATCTGTTTTTTATTCCCACTATTTACTTCCTATTTATATGAGTTCCAAAAGCTATGACCGAAACGATATATACTGTTTCATATCTCTTTATTTAGTTGTTGGCTTTTAATTAATTAGCTAGAAAATTTATGACGAAAAATATATAATATTTAATAAACGCTTTGGTTGTCGGCTTTTACTTTTTATAAGTTAACATTTTTTTTTTACACGGTCACGCTCCACCCGTGCTGTCACTGTAGGTTACGCCTTTCAGCGTAATTAATATTTAATATATATGTATGCTTCAATTTGGGTTAAGGTTCAATTGATTAAAAATAGGCGCCTTGAGAAGGATATCTCTGGGCATACTTTACATATATTTGTAAAATATAGGTATGCTAGTTTAACTAATATTTCAATTTTAGTAATTACAACTTTTTTTATTTAAATATTTATTATTATTATTTTTTACTTATTTTTAATTATTATTTTCATTAGTATTTAAAGTTTGATATATTTAAACTTTGCATTTAGTTTATTCTATTTTAATTTTGAAATTTATTTTAACTATTTATTTCTTTGTATAAAATTAGAAATATTATATCATGACATAGTATGGATTTATAAATATTTGAAGATTTATGATATTGGATTAATTTATGGTATATAGAAAATATAATTTAATTTAAAATATAAAATTAATTGTAGCATATGTAAATAATTATGAAATATATAATGATTTTTTAATATAAAATATAATATTAAATATGAACATATGTGTAAAAGTATAAATTATAAAATAAATATTAACAAAATTATATTTTTTATAAAATTAATAAATTAAATAAATTTTTAGATGCTTAATCTAATAAATATAGATTCAATTTAAATTATAAAAAAACATCTAAAATGAATAATTCATATTTTTTATGAATTATTTTTTCAAATAAAAAATATATACTAATATTTTTATATAAATTATAAATTACTGGAGAAAAAATAATTTATAAAAAATATAAATTGTACATTCATTAACTATAATTCTTTTAAAAAGTTTAATGCAATCTTCATATAGAAAAATAATAAAACTCAACTTCACATGGAAGTTTATACTATGGTTACTAAAAATACCATGTATTTCATCACTATAATCATAACTTAATAATGGAGCCGAAAAAATTGCCCTTATCATCGGTCCAAACTTTGTAGCCAATTATATTTCATAAAATTTATTTATGAAATATGTTTTGTTATATATTTTGCATGTTACTTTAACAATACATAAATATTTGTTAAATTAAAAAAAATGAACTCTCATTTGTCAAAAATAGAATTATTAATAACGAGTTAAGAACCAGGTGGTGCCTATAGTTCCCTTGGCAATAAATAATAAGAAATGCATTGCTTAAGTCAAGTTCTCTTGACGGTGTGTTGATTTTGATTAGTTTTAAGGTTTAATTAGCAAAAGAAAAATTTAGATGATTATTGTTTAGTTATAGCTAGATAGAGTTGTTGATGATTGTACCTAAAATTTGATAAGCATTTAGTATGATTTTTTTTAATTAATCAAAAACTCATTTGTCTACATGAAAAAATCTCCAAGCATTATTAGTGATAAAATAATTTGAAATGAAGAATAGCAAAGTTACCTAGTATTTATAATTTCAAGTACAACAAGTATGGAGACAAATCTATATTTTCTATGAGTTGAATAATGAGCAAGGGATCAAGACTTAGGATTAATAGTTGCATAGATGGAAAATTATAGATGGACAATAACCAAATGCAAAAGTTGCCAAGAATAAAATATGGTCTTTTGTATGTTATCTTCTACTTGATGCAAAAAATAGTACGAATTGAGTGATACAACAATCACAAGTAGTATAGCATGATTGCGATTACAACCAATAAATAAAAAAGCTCAAGCTTATAGATTAGTCACTCCCAAATTTGAACACAATCATGTTACATTGGTGGTTGTCATTGCACCAAAAGATCAACCTGTTAATGCTTGATACAACCGCTAGATTTATACAAGATCCATAAGAAGTTGTAAGCCATGTCACGAACCCAAGAGTTTTTAATGTCCCCTTCTCACTCCTAAGCAGTATTGAGACTCAATTAGCCTATTCTAGAGTTCTCGTAGGCTAGTTGATGTGGTTAGGGGACTCATTGGCCAACATTGATGCTCATCTTGGGGTTTTTTGGAGGGGTTTCTATTTATAGCAATGGTTGGTTTCAATGTGGTCATCTTCAATTGGTCACAGTTTCCTCGATGGTCTTTAGTTTCTCTCAATTATGAGCTTTTGGAATCCACTTACTAGTTATAGCGGTGCTATTTTTAGTAAGTCACCATTGGGGAAGTTGGTTCTAGGCTTGGTCTTTGGCAGCAACATTTTAATCCAATTTCAGTTGGAGAGCCTAAGGTTGCAGTTTAATATTTATTTTATTTGACCACTTTGGCATTTTAATAAAGTTGAAATATAAAGTTAAATTATAACTTATATTGAGGGCTAAAGTGGTCATCAGAAGGACTAAGGGCACATACTTGAAAGACTTTAAGTTGTTTTAAAGTCAACTAAAAATATATATTTCCTCCTTGAGCTTGGATGCCTATGTAAAGGAGAGTAATATTTTTAAATGACTTCCAAAAGTGGGAAGCCAAAAAGGGGGGATGAAGCATTTTTTATTAAAAAGGTTCAAAAATTTAAAAGAAGAGAAGGGTGCCCATTTCATAAAGTGAAAATGAGAAACTTTTGAAGTCCATTTTTGGCCCTAATCTCATAAAATGAAGTTTTTCTCTCATTTCTCATTATCCAAACTTTGACAACTTACTGATATCCTATTGGAATTTCTCTAGTTGCTTGGGCTGCATTGTGAGGATGAAAACCCTCCATTGTTGGGCTGATTTCGGTGGAAAAATATCCACCCTAGTCAAATATTGGTGTCGGTTCACAGTCTATTTCAATAGGATCTTTAGAGGATTAATCTATAGAGAAGAAAAAATGAAGATATTTCAGTATTTTTAGGAGTTTTTTCATGTTCTTTTGTTTGGATTTAGTTTTGGTGTGATTTGCAAAAGTTTTGGAGTGATATTTTGGATTTTTGGGTGTTTACAGTCATGGATTTGAACCTGGTTTTTCATTCACAGCTTTCATTCACTTGAAGATTTCATTTTGGGTAATGTTGCATATTATAGCTCTCCTCGAGGTGCTTCTTTTGAGTACTTGTACACATTTTTTGGTGAAGTGTGTGATTTTCTAGGTCAAGTCGACCTATCTAGGAGGGTCGCCCCTTGCTTCATTGAATCTTCAGTTTCAACCTGCATAAAGGGAGTTTGGGTTGGAGGCTTGGTGTTGGGAAAAAGGGTGCTTGGGTGTTGGAAACTAGTGTACTTTGGAGTGCAAATATTGTGTTGGGTTTGGTGCTCATTTATGAGTCCTTTGTTGTTACAAAACGTTTACTAGGTCTGAAATTGAATATTGCATTTTCCTGATTAAAAATAGAAAAAGAAAACTATGTTGTTTCTTGTCATTTCATTAAAAAAAAAACAATTTACCTGCATTGTTATCTCTTGCAGTTTGTTTCATTGAATGCATTTCATCACAATTCAAAAACAAACAAACAATTTCAAACAAGTAAACAACAATAGGGGAAATTTCAAACAAAAAAAATAGGGGTGTACATTCCAGTGGTATCAGAGCCAAACCATCCCTACCATCCTACATAGACACTAAAATCAGTATTGGAAATCTATGAGCACAAGAGAACAGAGGTACATTCAGAGATAAATTAGAAAAAAGTATTTGGTAGCTCCCATCGATTCCGGAAGGTTAAACAATGTTAGGTGTATTAAGAGCTCATTGGGAGTCTTCTTAGGGAACATGAATGCAGGGAGATAATGAGAGAACATTTGGTGGTAATGAGAGAACAAGTGGTGGTGAGGAGAGATCTTTTATTAATAGGGATGGTAGAGGGAAAGAGAGAGCAAGAACATCAAGTCCTAGAAGAAGGTTTGAGAGGAAGTTAGATGCAATGTTGGATATGGTATCTCTTATGTTGGGAAGGATGGGACAAAGCAAAGTAGTGCAAAACAATTCTCAGAACAATACAAGGCATATAGGAGAGCATAGTGCTCCAAATCAACATAATGGTAATATGGACCAAGACACTACAAATAACAAATATATCTCTTCTAGGCCATTTAAGCCCACTTTCTTAACTCTAGAGATTCCTCAACCTAATCCAAAAGACTCTATGTCTTTTGTGGACAGTTTAAGACATAATCATGTTGAGTATAATTCCCTCTCTAATGAGATCAAGCAAGACATGTCTTACAATGAATTTTTAGAGAAAAAAAGGAAGAGTAAGGGCCATGGTAGACATTATGATTAGAGGGGAGCAATAGTGTAGAGGACCTATAACATGCCATCAATAAATTTACGCTACCACATTTTGATGGGAGTGACAGTTGTAAAGCTCGAGCTTGGATATAGAAGCTAGACAATTATTTAGCCCTTAGACCTATGGTAGAGGAAGATGCAATTAAGTTTTCCACGTTACACTTGGATGGGATAGCACATGAGTGGTGGTACCATGGCCTGGTTAGCTTGGGTCATCGGTCTGTCACTACATATGATGAGTTTACCAGTAGACTCGTAGAAAGATTTGATAAAAAAGGATCTAGAGATATATTTCAGGGACCTGGCCCAACTTAGAGAATATGGTATAGTTGATGCATACATAGCTGAATTTTAGAGGTTATCGGTGATGGTTACAGGTATCACAGAGAGATGGATGGTGGTTTTGTTTAGTGAGGGTCTTATGGAACCACTCAAGGGATGGATTAAGGCTTTTGACCCACCCACTTTATAGGAAGCTATGAATAAAGCAAGAAATATGGAGTGGGTTGCCCCTAAAGTGAAAATTTAGTCCAAACCTTCATTTCACAAAAAAGATAAAGATAAAAGGCCTCACTTTAAGGACACTACACAAAAGAAAAATCAAATCACAAGGTTAGATGTAGAGACACTTAATGAACTCAGTAAGAAGGTTTTATGCTTCAGGTGTAGAGAAAAGTGGTCCTAGGATCATGTTTTCCCAAAAGGGGCCAGAATTCATCAAATTGAATACTATTCAACCGAGGAAAGTAATTCTGATTTTTCATACCAACAATCTGATTTTGATGATAAGGAGAATGAAGAGCCACCCCAAGAGAGTGAAAAAGAGGAATCAAAGGAATGCAAACTAGCACAACTATATAGCTTTCAAAAAAATGAATCCTTGTGCATTAGAGGAGTTATTAAGGGGCAGTGGATGATTGCTCTTATTGATTCGGGTGCTACACATAATTTCATTGACGAGGGACTTGTTGCATGTAGGGGATTACAAACACAAGAGGTTGAAGGATTTAGAGTGATGGTTGCAGATGGTTTCACCATTACTTGCACTCACATGATTCCACAACTTAGCATTCAGTTGGGTAACCATGAGTTCATAGATGATTTCTATGTGGTTGGTATTGGGGATACAAATGTGGTAATGGGCATTTAGTGGTTGCGGTCATTAGGTGAGACCACTCTTAATTTTCAGACCTTAGAGTTGAAGTTTAAATCTTATGTCAAGAATGTGGTGTTGAGAGGGATCTCTAATGGAGGGCCTCAAGTTGTTTCTTGTAAGAGGATGGAAAGGCTTTTCAGACATAATCAGGTGGAGTGGGTAGCTGAATGTATAATTATGCCTATAGTTACGAAGGAGCAAAAACGTACTTATCCACTAGACATACAGGCTTTTCTTACTAAGCGAAGCAAAGTATTTGGTAGCATACCACCAAGGAGGCCGCCTGATAGGGGAATATAGCACATCATTGAGTTAGAGGAGGGCACCAAAGCAGTAATCACTACATCATATAGGCATTCAAAAAGGCATAAAGATGAAATACAAAAGGCAATCAAGGAGATTTTGGATATGGGGCATATTAGAATGAGAAAAAGTCCATTTGCTTCTTCAATGGTGTTAGTGAAGAAGGATGGGACTATTTTCATGTGCATAGATTACAGGGCACTCAACAAGAAGAAAATAAAAAACAAATACCCCATCCCATAGATAGATGAGCTCATTGATGAGCTACATGGAGCAGTTTACTTTTCTAAGATAGACTTGAGATCTGAATTATCATCAAATCAGAGTTAGAGAGGAGGACATTGAGAAAACAGCCTTCAGGTGTCATTATGGCCATTTTGAGTTCCTTGTTATGCCCTTCAGGTTGACTAATGCTCTTGCTACATTGTAGTCTTGTATGAACATGGTCTTCAAACAACAGTTGTGTAGGTTTGTTCTAATTTTCTTTGATGATATCCTCATTTATAGCAGGACATGGGAGGACCACTTGAGGCATTTAGATGAGGTGCTGGGCATTTTGGAGAGTGGTTCATTATTTTCCAAGGAGTCCAAGTGTGAATTTGGCATGTCTAAGTTGTATCTTGGACACATCATTAACTCAAATGATGTTCACATTGATCCTAAAAAGATCAAGGCTATTCTTGATTGGACTCCACCTACAAACCTCACACAACTGAAGGGATTTTTTGGGCTATGTGGCTTCTATAGGGGGTTTGTTAATGGATTCTCACACAAATTTAACCAAAAAGGGGGTGTTTGTTTGGTCAGGATCAGTGCAACAATCATTTGAAAAATTCAAATAGTTGATGAGCACATGTCCAATCTTGGCCATTTTTTATTTCTCCAAGTATTTTGAGCTTGAGTGTGATGCCTCAAGTGAAGGCATAGGTGCAGTTCTCATGCAAAACAAACATCCTATAGCTTTCTAGAGCAGCAAGTTGAGAGGTGGTGAGAAATCTTACTCCATTTATGATAAGGAAATGTTGGAAATTATGCATGCTTTTTCCAAGTTCATACAATACCTTGTAGGGGGCAGATTTTTAGTAAAGACAAATCATAACAGCCTTAAGTATTTCCTAAATCAGAAGGATCTCAATGAAATACAACATAAATGGGTAAGCAAACTTTAGGGGTATGACTTTTACATTGAATATGTGAAAGGGAAAAGGAATGTAGTGGCTGATGCTCTATCCAAGAGACCACATTTCAGTGTTATTTTAGTCATAGCAGCAAATTGGAAGGAGAATATTAAAGTTGATTATGCTAAGAATGCATTGCGAACAACATTTTGGATGGGACTTTACAAGATGACAAATACCAGGTGAAGGATGGACTAATATACTACAAGGATAGAGTATGGTTGGCTCCTGATTCTTGGGTGAGAGAGTGTGTTTTTAAGGCTTTCCATGATACTCCTATGTTTGGTCATCCGAGTTATTATAAGACTTATAGGAAGATTCGTGAGAGATTCTCATGGAAGGGAATGAAGGATGACATTTGACAATATGTATGTGAGTGCATAGTATGCCAAAAAAAACAAAAATGACCATACCTATCCTGTTGGTTTGTTGCGGCCCCTTCCCATTCCCACTTAGAAATGGGAAAGCATATCAATGGACTTCATCATAGGGCTCCCGAAGGTGCAAGGAAAGGACAGTATATATGTGGTGGTTGACAGATTGACAAAATTTTCTCACTTTTTTGCTATATCAACAAGATTTTCAACAATACAGGTGGCTGATTTGTTTTTCAGAGAGGTATTCAAGCTTCACGGGACACCCAGGACCATTGGCAGTGATAGGGATAGCAAGTTTATGAGATTTTTTTGGCAGGAGTTATTCAAATTATGTGGCACAAAGCTGACCCCTAGCACTAGCTACCACCCTCAGACTGATGGGAAAATTGAGGTGGTGAACAAATGGGAGGAAGGGTGCCTACACAATTATGTTTTAGGGCAATAAAAGGCATGGGTTAAGTGGTTGCATCTAGGAGAGTACTGCTACAATTCTACCTTTCACATGTCCTTTCAGATGTCTCCATTCATGGCATTGTATGGGTACGAAGCTCCTAGCTTCGTGGATTTACTTTTTGGAGATTGTAGGGTGCTTAGAGCTAGAGATCTTCTTTAGGAGAGTCAGGACATAATGAGGTATCTAAAAGAGAATATACAACATGCTCAAAATCAACAAAATTTATATGCTAATCAACACTATGTTGAGTGAGTTTTCAAGGTTGGGGACATGGTTTATTTGTGGTTGCAACCCTATAGATAGTCCACTCTAGAGAAGAGTGGGTTAGAAAAGCTGAAGGCACAATTTTATGTCCTTTTAGGGTGATCAGGAGAGTTGGAGAGGTAGCATATGAGTTGGAGCCACCTAAAGAAAACAAGGTGCATAATGTGTTTCATGTCTCCCATCTCAAGAAAGCACTTGGTCAGAATGTGGTACCTTCTATAGAGTTTCCTCCTTTGGATGAGGAAGGCAAATTGATATTGATTCCTGAGTGTATCTTGGAGGTGTGTGAGCATACACTGCGTAGGAGGATCATCAAAGAGTATTTGGTTAAATGGAAAAAAATTCGAGTTGAGGATGCGACTTGGGAGAGTGAGAAGATATTGTAGCATCCAGAGCTACGATTGCTTGAGGACAAGCAATCTTGGGAAGGGCGGAATGTAATGTCCCCTTCTCTCTCCTAAGCAGTATTGAGACTCAATTAGCCTATTCTAGAGTTCTCATAGGCTAGTTGATATGGTTAGGGGACTCATTGGCCATCATTGATGTTTAGTTTGGGGTTTTCTGGAGGGGTTTCTATTTATAGCAGTGGTCGGTTTCAGTGTGGTCATCTTGAGTTGGTCGCAGTTTCCTCAGTGGTCTTCAATTTTGCTGAATTATGAGCTTTTGGCATTCACTTACTATTTAAAGCAGTGTTATTTTTAGTAAGTCACGATTGGGGAAGTTGGTTCGAGGCTTGGTATTTGGCAACAACATTTTAATCCAATTTTAGTTGGAGAGCCTAAGCTTGTAGTTTAATATTTATTTTATTTGACCACTTTGGCATTTTAATAAAGTTGAAATATAAAGTTAAATTATAACTTATATCAAGGGGTAAAGTGGTCATCAGAAGGACCAAGGGCACCTATTTGAATGACTTTGAGTTGTTTTAAAGTCAATTAATAAATATATTTCCTCCTTGAGCTTGGACGCCTATGTAAAGGAGAGTAATATTTTTAAAGTTTTAATATTTTAAAATGACTTCCAAAAGTGGGACGCCAAAAAGGGGAGGTGAAGCATTTTTTATTAAAAAGGTTCAAAATTTTAAAAGAAGAGAAGGGCACCCATTTCATAAAGTGAAATTGAGAAACTTTTGAAGTCTATTTTTGGCTCTAATCTCATGAAATGAAGTTTAGCTCTCATTTCTCATTATCCAGACTTTGACAACTTACTGATATGCTGCTAGAATTTCTCTAGTTGCTTGGGCTGCATTGTGAGGACGAAAACCCTCCATTGTTGGGCTGATTTTGCTGGCGAAATATCCACCCTAGTCAGATATTGGTGCTGGTTCACAACTTATTTCAATAGGAGCTCCAGAGGATTAATCTACAAAGAAGAAAACATGAAGATATTTTAGTATTTTTAGGAGTTTTTTGGTGTGCTTTGGTTTGGCTTCAGTTTTGGTGTGATTTGTAGAAGTTTTGGAGTGATATTTTGGATTTCTGGGTGTTTACAGTCATGGACCTAAACTTGGTTTTTCATTCACAACTTTCATTCACCTAAATATTTCATTCTGGGTAATGTTGCATATTATAGTTGTCCTCAAGGTGCTTCTTTTGAGTACTTGTACGCATTTTTTGGTGAAGTGTGTGATTTTCTAGGTGAAGTCAACCTATCCAGGAGGGTTGCCCCTTACTTCATTGAATCTTCAGTTTCAACCTGCATAAAGGGAGTTTAGGTTGGAGACTTGGAATTCAGAAAAGGGTGCTTGGGAATTGGAAACTAGTGTGCTTTGGAGTGCAAATATTGTGCTAGGTTTGGTGCTCATTTTGGAGTCATTTGCTCTACAAAATGTTTACTAGGTCTGAAATTGAATATTGTATTTTCCTGATTAAAAACATAAAAAGAAAACTATGTTGTTTCTTGTCATTTCATTAAAAAAAGATTTCATTTTACTTGCATTGTTGTCTCTTGCAATTTGTTTCATTGAATGCATTTCATCACTACTCAAAAAAAAAACAACTTCAAACAAGTAAACATCAACAAGGGAAATTTCAAACAAAAAAATAGGGGTGTACATTCCAACATCGCACTACACAAGGAAAACCAAGGGACACACCATCTTGCAACAATCCCCCTAGTGCAAGAGAGGGGTTCGAACCTGTGACCTCGGCTCTGATACCAATTGTTACATTGGTGGTTGTTGTTGCACCAAAAGATCGACCCGTCAATGCCTAATACAATCGCCATATTTATATAAGATCCATAAGAGGCAGTTGAGCCATGTCATGGACCCAAGTGTCGTGTTGCACAAGGAAGACCAAGGGACACACCATCTTGCAACAAATAAATCCTCACTAATGTATAAAAATTACATGATTTAACATGAAAAAAATGAATATAAAAAATATGGGAAATAATTAATATATCAACTATAATTATAGAGATAAATTATATCTAGCATAATAGGAGATATGGAGACATTTATCTAGCATACCATATCAAGTTTTAGGACAATAGGGGAGATCAACTTGAGAAATATAATAGATTGTCAATAAATATGCATAATTAGATTTTGCACTATTAACATTATAAAACATAAAATATGTAATAAAAAATAAAAAGACTTTAGCAATCTTTGAGGAGAACCATAAAATTTGAGAGTTTATGCAAGTATCTAACTTTAATTATCTATAATGATGATTACAAACATGAATATCAATAAGTAAGATAGCAATTTAATTTTTCAGGAAATGTGAGATACTATAGCAATAACAAATAAAGCATGGTATGATAAGTAATGATATGGGTTATTGTTGACCCCATATAACACATATAGAGTATAAATATTGAATTTTTATCACACAAATTTGATATAGAAAGTTAGTGGTAGCCCAAGGAGTAGAAATATATTATTGTTTGTGTTTGTAGTCTACTTCCTTCTTGCAAAGTTTGTATTAGAATAGTTATCATGAAATTATTACTTTATTATGTAAGAAATTACAATAAGTAGCAATGTGTAAATAGTAATAAAATATTGGAAAATATTATGTAATACCTTTTCATAGAATGTGTTGATTATTGCTCATCACAATTAGCATTAATGGTAACATTGTTCTAGTTTAGTGTGAATTTCCTTTTGCAGAGAATATCATGTAACTTGAAGATAATTGATTATTTGTCTTTAATGTAGTCTTCACGTATAATATTTTATAGACGAGGCAACAACAACTGAATAATAGAGTTATCAAAAGAATAATGTACTATATATTTGTTATCACTTGTTAGAGTAGTTTTAAGATAGAGGGAGTAGATGTAGCTAATGTCTTCATTACATTTAATATAGTAGGCAGTTTGTTCGTCGAGTGTTCCATACCTATCAAATTCATAATTGTATTTTAAACAAAATACATGAAATGGTCTAGAGAATGGGTTGGACACTTTTAAATTTCTATGAATCTGCAATAGATATTAGAATGTTACTATTGTTGGAAAAAAATAATAATTATAAATTTAGAAATCTAACAATTTCAAAATAATTACCTCAAATTTTGATTGCAACAATCTATTTAATCTATCCAATGTTCTTCCATTATTTAGTTTACCAATAAATATTTTTGATATAGTAAGCAACATTTACAGGGTGTTGTACCATTCACAGAGAGCCACAAGGGCCAATAGAGTCCAAGATCAAAAAATAACAAAACAAAACACTAAACCAAAATAGACACAGACTGACAACACTCAGACCAACAATGAACCAGTAGCAGAATAACTAGTGTTCTCCCAGTTCTTTGACAGTAGTTGAACCAAATCATCACTGACCCAATCCTAGTGGTTTTCAGCCTTCTTCCTCTCCATCTCTTCCTTCATGACAACAGACAAGGTGCTAGTGACATAGTGAACTAATTTGATCGTGAAACGGGTTAGACCATTGAATTTTTTGTCCATTTTGTCCATTCTTTCTTTCAACACATCGAGCTCCTCCCCTCCACCCATCATGTAGCTAGGATCATTATGCTCCATCATCCAGCAGTTCCGAAGAGGCCAAAACCTCCTTCTTAGCTATGCCCTTGTCGGGAATGGAAGAGGGACCTTTGACTTTCTCACCATCTTCGCCATCTAAAACCTCTTCAACTTTGCTATCTTTGCTGTCCGACAACTCCTCTTCAGTGTCCAAATCCTTGACCTTCACTTTTTTCCTGTTCTTTACCAACCTGCTAGAGCGCCTAATAATGGAATCACAACCAATAACCAGAGTCTCCACCATGACCGTGTCACCCAACGAGTCCTTCCTAACAACATTTTCCCCTTTATTCAGAGGCTCCTTCTCCTCCTTACCTTTCTTTTTCAGGCCAAGCTTACTGGGAGTCTTAGCAACAGTAGACTTGAGGTCACACAGACTCACCGCCGCACTGGTTTGGGAAGCTCCCTCAATACCCTTAATTTTTTTGGTATCAGGTTTTAGTTTCTGAGAATCAGCAGGGACTAGGTGACTTTTCCTGACAGGGCCTTTAGATTTGGCTGGAGATAAGTTGGTCTCGGTGGGTGGCTCAATCTCCTCAATGTGAACAACCAAGATGGGTTTCAGAGGGCATAAAGCTAGGTGAAAGTGGTAGAGTCTTAGGATAAGACCCTGGTGGAGCGGTAGGGGAGTGGGTTCATTGGGATTAGAAGCAACAGACTCCACACATTTTTTGACCGAGTTTTCAAGGTTCATAAGCAGAAAAAAGGGAAAGCTCAACAAAACTTTATGCCTAATGTGATTTAACAAGGGAAAATGGTAGAAGTAAAAGGTCTCATACCTTCCTTCCAACGTGATATATTTCATTAGCGCATGGGACACCTGGTTCCATGGCTGAGGAAGAGCCTCCCATTCAAACCCAAACTAGTTGCACACCAGCTTCTCATCACCCACAAAGAACTTGTCCATACTAGCATTGTCCTAGGTCTTTGAATGTTTAAGATGCTTCATACTAGAGCTTTGGAGGCTCGTCACCTACGTAATCACTTCCTCATCAACCGTAAAGGAGATGGCCCCCACAAACACATGTCGATTCTTCCAAGAGTTGACGTACTAGGATGACAGATTAGGGTTGTGGCCCACAAATCTCTCCATCAGGGGAGCAATGCCACCTTTGACACAAATGTGCCAGACTGTAGTGTCCCTCCAGTTCCGACACTTGCTTTTAGTTTGTCTTTGTTGCTTATGATACTTTGTTGGTTGTTTTCATTTATGAATCTGACATTATGTGGTTTTCATATTATGGATGACACATTTGACATCCTGATTATCTGGTTGTATTTGAGTGATGATATTGATATAGACATGTTGAGATATGGATTATGTTGCTTATGAGTTGTTATGTGTTATCGTGTTGACATGGTTGTTTTTGATATATGATGCTCATTTGTTTTGGTGAAGAAGACAGTGTAGCACTACTCATTTGTGAGTACCCTGCTACGCTGCGATTCTTCTTCACGGTGTGTTTTTTGATATATGATAATATGTTTAACAAGTGATGTTTTATGTAGATACAGGTATCGAGTATCGGCTCCACCTACTTGTCAAGTCTGCGCGTACCCTAATCCAATAAAATCATGTTGATTCAGAGATAGTGTCTAGTCCTCGTTTAACCATCATTCTTCATTGAACAAGTATCCAATTGTCGCCTATTGTTGTGGGTTGTTTTTTCTTGTCGTGTCAATTTTGTTTGTGTTATTTTATTTGGAAATTAATTATTGTTTAATTTAGTTTAATGGTGCATTAGTTAAATATTTGACTAAGGTTTGATTTATTTAAATAAATTAAACAAGTTATTGTTTAAAAGTGAATGTTAGTTTTGAAAAAGATAATTATTTTAATGTAACTGTGGAATTAATTGTGTAAATTAGATTCTTGTGAAAAGTTAATATTTTAAAAGAGTTGTTTTCAACAAGTTAAAATATCTGAAAACAAGACTTGAGGGAAAATATCTTTGATATTTAATAATTATAACTGCATGAACAATTTTAGGAATGCATGATTACAATCAGTTAAGTTGTAAAAATGAGGTAATAAATTGCATTAATAAGCCTTTTTTCACAGCAGCAGTTTTCAGGATAATTTTGTATGACAGTTATTCTAAAAAGGCTTTCATCTCAGTTTTTGATTGAAATCGTATTATTGGGCTGGTTTAATTTTGATCTCATCATCACATTGCCAGTGTTTAAAATGGGATTTGACAGAAGCTTTAGATATCATTATCAGCTCAGCTTTTAAGACTTTAAAATAGATTGTTTAGCTGCAACCTCCATTGGATTTGAAAGTGTTAAACATGTTTTCTTCTTAGTTTTACAAATTCTTATTTAGTAGTTTTACGAAATTTATGATTGAAATTGGTTTGCACTGAAATACGTTTATGCATTGCTTGAAAATTTTGAAGTCTTTTCATTGTATACTTCAACTTGCTATATGCGTCTCTTTGGAATTTCCTTGTGTAGGGAGTTATGAAATTAATCTTAGATTTCACCCAGTCCTTGTCATGGCAGTCGATTCTTCTGCTTGTGATTGATATTTGAAATGATTATGTACTACGGCGGTAATTATTCAAGTGATTACCAAATAAATTATCAAACAAATTATATGCCTTATCTACATCTCCATATTTGTATACATACCGATCACGATGGCCTGTTCAATGTTTCCATTTGGACGAGATCTGTATACATGCAAAATCCTCTTTCTTTTAGCAAATCCACCGACCCCCTTCTCTGTGCATGGTATAACTCTTGTTTCATTGATAGCTTTTGCATGTTGTTGCTAACATTTGGGGTTAGATTGTAGTTCGATTTATCTCTACTGAGTCGAATTTCTAACTGTTGATTAGGAGTCATTTTCTTTTCGTAACCTTTCATGCCTATCAATCTTCTTCCATGATGTATACCGGTTTACTATATATTTATGTCAGAGATCTCCTACAGGCGCGTGCTTTCATTAAGCAACTGATGCACTTCTTTCTTATTTATAACTTTTAAAATTTCTACTTTCGTTATAGCACCAAAATCTGAAGTTCTCCTGTGTTACCAACGCGTCCTTTTCTATCTTTTAGTTTCTTTCTATGTTGTTAATCGAGTATGGGGGGGGGAAAGATTAATCATATACGTGTAGATTGATGTGTTTTGAATCCTTTGACCCTAAGGAAATTTCTTTAACACTAACCACTAGAAAATATTTTATGTCAATAAATCTGGGTTGTTGTGTACATTGATATTCTTTATCTAAAACTCAATCAGCCGCCCTCTATCTTATTTTTGTTCTCACCCAGTATACCTTGTAATTGCATGGTGTCATATATTCCTTGTGTAATTTGTTTTGAATTCTTAATTAATATTATTCAATGCTGGAAACTTATTAAGTCGAAATAGTTAGCATGGCTCTGAGAATGATATGAACATAGAAGGGAAAAGACGTTTAAAATAACATTCTTGATTCCCTTCGCTATTTATAACAACTGCAATACTTGAGCATAGAAGGGGGAGGATGTTTAAATAATCTTTATGTTTCCTTTCGCTGTTGTCTCAACGGCAGTATTTGAACATTGTAGGCTGTATAGATTCAAATAAACTTTCTTATAACTATTAGAAGAATGTTCCAGCTGTAACACTTGATTATAGAAGGATGCAACTCCCTGATTTCATACGCAACCTGTCACTGTGGTTGCACTTGAACATGATAGGGTATAAATATTTAAATAACCTCCATGTTTCTATTGGCGTATATTGTAGATTCAGTATTTGAAACTAGAATGTTGTAGAGGTCTAAATAATCCCACTGTTTCATTCGCTATTTGTCACAGCTACAACGCTTAAACATGGAAGGCTGTAGATCCTTTTTGTTTCTAATCACTGGCAGTTACCTGCATGCAAATCTCTTGATCTTTCTGTTGATTCGATGACTAGAGTCTGCTCGACGTCCCTCTTGATTTCATCGTTGCTCCACCTTACTCTTGAGCCACACTTTTTAGTTTAGGCCTCAATCTTGACGTAATTGTAGTGTTTGAGTTTATGTTAGGTATTTTTGCTGTCTTATGCGTCTCCCTCTGTGTTTTGCTTCCAACGAACTATCTGTTGTGCTTTGAATCCTTAGTTCTTAAGGAGATTTCCATACCATTATTACTGTGGGTAATCTGTATGTTGAATGGTAGATGGCGCCACCATATAGTGTTTATCTTAAATTCTTGCATGCTTATTGCTTAGTTGAAGTTTCAATTTGCATGGTGCGCACATTACCATAGAAGATATTTGCATGCTTTAGTTTTGCTAATTTCTCTTATTTTGTAATAATACTTTTATCATTGATTGTCATTTGATTTAAACGATAAAGAAATTTTCCATATTTGTTTATAGATGCATATTGTATTTAAGTTTATTGAAAATATTATTGATGTTAACTTTCTTATATTAGGATTTGAAAGTATATTAAAAAGGTGATCAATTAAGTTGTACTTTTATATTGAATTTATTACTAGAAGATTGAAATTATTTTCAATTTTGTCGTGTTATATCAAGTTAGTTTTAAGAGAATTTGTTTTAGTATAATGAAAGTAATAATTAAGTTGTGTGTAGGAATAATATTTAAGATATCATTGGAAGTAGTTATATTTATAGTTTTTTTTTTTAAGATCTGCTACTAAATTAGTATTTGATTTGTTTAAAAGTACAACTGATGTGAAAATCAATGCTTTGAGATATGTGATTTATTATCTTTAAAGGAATGATGATTATGCTTCACATTTAAATTATGATTTAACACAATCATACTCTTTGTGGGATAGATTGTTTGAAATTATCCAAGTGTAAGTTAAATTGATTTGAGATATGGAGTTCTAGATTTTCAAAGGCTAGGGAATAAGTTTTCCTAGTAAAGTGCTTATGCATGTATTTTGTTGTTCATTTGCAATGACTTGATTTGGGACTTAGCATGATGCACGTTTTGTTTTCACAATTCGAGGAATTGTGCATTTTATGGTCTTGTCATGATTGTGATGGATATACTCGTGAATTGTGCTTTGTGTGCTTGTTGGATGTCCTATTTTGTTATTAGTAAGTTATGTTATTGTATGACAGAAGAGTGGCTTTCAATATGGGGCCGGAACCCAAAGTGGTGACCAGGGTAACCTAATCAAAGTTATTGATTTAGTGAAAATATTAATAATTCTACTTGGGATTCATTAATTAAATTCAAATATATAAATGCCTCACCTAGTGCCTTAATGCTCATTTAGATTAAGGGTAGGTTGAGAAGGCCTTGAATGGCACAGTCATTTACCTTATCTTCCTGAAAGGTAATTTGACTCCACATAAGTTTTTCTAGGGTCCGGGAATTGGTAGAGACTGCCAGGGTAACTCTGGAAGAGGGTCGGTAGTCTAGGAAGATTCACTAGGGTAACTTAGAACAACTATGTGATGACACCGTGTCCTGAAGCACAATTGTAGTCCCTTGTGTGAAGTTAACTATTATATTGTGGTCGTCTTTGAAAGAATATGATGTGTATACTTTGGTTTGATGTGGTCATGTTGTTATGTGTAGTCAGCCACGTATTGTAATGTATGTTATTTGTTGTGTGTTTGATTGCCTTATGGACCTGTCACTATCTCCTAGCACGGAAGGAGTGGGCCTTTGGGTTCCATGGGGTTGGGTGGAAACCGTGCTATACCTTCATTGGATACTCTTACAGATGGTATTATACTTGTAGCTGGTTCTTGCTACTTCGTTGATCATGGCAGTGGACACTGAACGTGTTCGGATGTGGATATTTGATCTAAGGAGATCTATACCCATGTTGTATAATTATCTCATGTTTATGAGTGTACTCATTGTAACATCATTATGATGTATCGAGAATTATGAGAATCTCACTAGATGTAATCAAAATATATAAATTTCTTGAACTGTATAAGTTTTGAAAAGTGGAACATTCGCGAATGTGATCTGTACTTGTGATATATGATTTTAGTATTTGGTATGATGTTCTTAATTATAATGTTTTAAGTAACAACGACATCTTGGAATCCTTAAGACATTTGTATAATCGAAAGATTTTTAAAAAAATAAAAATAAGAAAAATTCATTCGGATAATTCGTTACTTTATGCTTTGTTCTTTGGATTCTTTGGTGGGGTGTTACACAGACCAACACGTCTTTGCAAAATTCATTACAATTATTTGGCTCTATCCTCACCCTATCTCCCCCCATGATATCACTCTATGCACAAAAAAGCTAGGAACCCTAAAAAAATTGAATGTTAGAGAAAACTGCAAGGTGAAAATTCACCCACACCAAAAGGCCTTTAAGCCATAAAGGACAATATTTGAGAATCAAGTTTAAGGACAGGTCACATGTATGGGTTAATAATTTCCAAGTAACAGTCTTGGAATAGGCATTGCTGAGGATTTCATTGCAAGAGAGGCTAAGAAAAAAGGACATGATCGGTAAGGAAGGATTGCCTTCCAAGTAGCAAAAACACAAAAATCTAGGCAGGATAGTTGCGGGGCCATATTTGGCAATCACTAAAATGATAGTAGATAGAGGTTGGTCAATTTTAGAAATACCACAGATGGAAGCTATGAGGTGTGAAACCAAAATAGCAGATAAGGAAAGGCCAAAAAGGAGCTTAGTATCATAATTACAAGTCATATCAAAATCGAAAACATAGAATTTGAAACTCTGTGATCTTAAGAAAATCCCCATCAGAAGATTACGACAAGTATGGTCCAACTTAGAGCTAATCAATCGATACTTATTGCAGCAAAACATAATTTCCTTTCTCCAACTGGTCTCCATTCTATAATTTGAAAAAATCGACTTGGTATCCATCCCATTGATCCAACTAATCATACATCTCATCAAAACAATAAGACCACCAAGCGCAATGAAGAGGCTTGTGGACCCCCCAATAATCCAGCGAAGCACATATTGTATTCCCATCATGAGTCAAGTAAGGGATTTTTTCCTTCACTATAATACTCTAAATATTTGGTGGAAGAAGACTTAAATCACACCAGCATTTCGACAATTACTAGTGAGAGCCAAGGTTGGCTAAGGTGTCAGCCACTTGGTTCCCCTCTCTATAAATATGATTGGCCACCTTTAAATTTAATTTATACATAAGGAATCTAATGTTAAGAAGAATATCCTTAGTGTTCCAACCCAATAGTCTATCAAAATTAATAGCATCAATAATGGACTTAGAGTCACCTTCAATGTGCAAGTTTTCTATCCCTAATGAAACAACTATCTATAAGCCCTTTAACAACGCTCTAGCTTTCACTATCATAGAGGTATGAAGACCAATCCCCCCACATAACCAACCACCAAAAAACCTTTGTGGTCCTTGATGTTACCTCCTATACTTTCTCTACCTGAGTTTCCCTTAGCATCCCCATCAAAGTTTAGTTTAAACTAGCTTCTGTCAGGGGGTTTCCAAATAGTGGCTCTCCCATAAAGGATTTTGGAGTTGTCAAATGAGTTGGCATATAGTTTCTAATGCCAAGCTTTCGCTATACTTATTTCCAACTTCGTGGGACCTTTTTTTAGGGTTCTCCCTTTGAAGAGAGAGATATTCTCCTTAATGAGCTGAGCTCCTATGCCAAACACCTCTTTCGAGTTCATCTCAGTGTTCCTAAAGATCCTATTGTTACTCTCTTTCCACAAGCTCTAGCATATAATGGGGGGACTTGCTTCCATATTTCTCCAATTAGCAGATGGGTAAAGGGCCCAAACCAACTCATAATAAAGGATGTGATGTCTTTGCACATAATCCATTGTATTCCTAATCTTTCAAAAGCTAGCTCCCAAACCTCAGTAGCAAAGGGGTAGTGTAACAATAAATGATCAACTGATTCTTTGTTGCATTTACACAAAAGGCATCTATTGAGGATCCAAAATCCCCTCTTCCTTAGGTTATCCTGAGTAAGAATCTTGTTATGACATACAATCCACTAGAAGAAGTTAACTTTTGGTATCATGTATCTATTCCAAACCTTTTTCCATAGATTATTGACCACCCCCTGATCAGTCAACTATTTGTAAGTAGATTTAATAGTAAGATCACACTAATTATCATGGATCCAGTAGAATTCATCCCCACTGTGAGAAGGGGGTATCCTGGTGAGAGAGAGAGTAACTCTTGCAGCTTCTTGGCTAGAAGACACAAGTTGGGGGATAAAGGACAACAAAGGATAATATCCTTCCATATCCTAGCTCTCAAGGGTCCAACAAGATAATCACTGATAAATATACCAAACACTTGTTGAGCCTGACCCTTAAGGAGCCTAAACTCAGAATAATCCAACAGAGAGTCAAGTAACCAAGAATCCTCCCAGAATCTAATTTTATTACCATTACCTATCTTCCATTTGATTCCATTCCTCATAAGGTCTTGAAGATTGCAAATACCCTTCCAAACCAAGGAACCCAAGGGGTGGGCCTCCAAAAGGAAGATAATCAATGGCTGTTCAAAAGGTATTTAACATTCATTATTTCACACCAATCCTTCCTATCCCTCAGATGATCCCAACCCACTTTGGCCATAAGAGCTTTATTAGAATTAGCAATGGTTCTTATCCCAAGCCCACCATAGTTTTTTAGTTGAAAAACCTTATCCCATTTAACCAAGGTGAGTTTCTTTTTTTCCTCAGTGCCTGACCAGAGAAAAGATCTTTGGATTTTCTCAAATTTGTTAGCAATATATCTAGGTATCTTAAATATGGATAGGAAATAGATGGGGATACCTTGAAGAACAACAAAAAGAAGTTGGAGTTTACCTGCATGGCTAAGAAGAGAGCCTTTCCACCCAAAAAGATTCCTTTGGACCCTTTCAAGGATAGAATTCCAAAACTCAGGAATGACTTCTTTGATAGTTAGGGGTATCCCAAGATAAACCGAGGGGAGAGAACCACTCTGATAGCCCAAAACAGTAGTCACCCGATTCTGCAGGTTAGGAGTGTTGTTGAAGAAGTAAATCATGCTTTTATTGTAGTTAATTCATTTCCAGACCAAGTAGCATAGTTGTTGAGACAATTTTTTCACTTCTTGGCTTCCACCACCAAGGCTTTCCCAAATAGAAAAGTATCATCCATAAATTGTTGGATCACAGTTGGCTCAAGGGTGGAAGCAACCTTAATTCCCTTTATGGACCCCTCCACCAACATATTAGAGAAGTTCCTACTTAGCACATCCACCACCATTATAAACAAATAAGGAGATAGGGGTTCACCCTATTTGATTCCTCTCCTAGCATGAAAAAACCCAAAAGGAGAGCCATTAACTAAAACATAGTACTTAACAGTAGTAATACATTCCATAATAAGATTGATCACAAATTGATTGAACTCGAACTTAGCAAGAACTTTAGGGACAAAATTCTAGATCACCTTGTCATAGGCCTTAGATATGTCAAGTTTAAGGGCCATTCCAACATAGTTGCACCTGTCCATTGAGTGGATTAGTTCATGTGTTGTAATGGTAGCGTCAAGGATATTCCTAACAGGCACAAAACCTTTTTGAGTAGGGTTGATAATTTTATCAAGTAGAGGTTTGATGCGGTTGACCAAAAATTTTGAGAGGATTTTATAGAAGGTATTGCAAAGGATGATAGGGAAAAAGTCAATCATATGTTGAGGATCCACCACTTTGGGGATAAGAGCAATGAAAGTGTGATTTAGTTGCTTAAGAATCTTACCAAATTTGAAAAAATCACGAGCAGCTAGAACAAGGTCCTCACTAATAATCTCCTAGAAAGTCTAAAAGAAGGCTAGAGGGAAACCATCAAGGACAAGAGCTTTGAAGGGCCCCATACTGAAAGTGGCCAACTTTACCTCCTCATGAGTGGTAGCACTGAGAATCCCCATATTGCCATTCTGGGAAATAAGATTCAGAAGCGAGTTGACTAGTAGATTGTCAAGAGCCAGGTTAGGAACATCTAAAGGAGTCGTAAAATCCTTAAAAATTGGAAATAGTCAGCAACCACTAAACCAATGAGAGTGGGAGAACTAACAACCTCACCCTGAGCATTGTGCAACTTATTTATCTAGTTCCTCCTCTTATGTTTGACAGTAGAAATATGGAAGAAGGATGTGTTCCTATCTCCTTCTTTCAACCATTGCACCTTGGATTTCTATTTCCAGAAAATATCCTCTTTCTTAAGAATTTTCTCCCACTCCCACTGGTTCTCTTTCTCTTGGCTACAAGTGGACAAACTAATATCACCCTCCTCCATTCTTTTCTAAATCATTTTCAACTTTTCCCTTATGATTTTTTTTCTCCTAGAAAACATCCCCAAAGACCCTTTTGTTCTAGCCTTTAACCATACATTTGATGTGTTTTAGCTTAAAAAAGATTCTGAACATGGGGGAACCACACATAGGGATATTCCACCATTCAACAATTTTCATTTTAAAATTAGGGTGGGAATTCCACATGATTTCAAAGAGGAAGGGATAAGATCCAACAACAGTCTAATCACATGAAGTTAACAACAAAGGATTGTGATTAGAAACAGTCCTAGGAAGAGCCTGCAGAGTGGCACTAAGCATGCCAAACCAGTTGCAAGAACATTAGAAATGATCTAATCTAACTTGAATTAAATCTTCACCCATACGTTTGTTAGACTAGGTAAAAGCTTGGCTCTAAAAATCAATATCAATTAGGCCCATAGAACTAAAAAAGTGTGCCAGATCAGCCATGTTGTCAGAGTAGTCATTCAAACCACCACTTTTCTCCAAGGGAAACAGAGGGAAGTTGAAGTGTAGCACCCCTCCATTTTGGCTCTTTTGATTGAACAGTGTTTTCTTTGTTATGCTTTGTTATGCTATTATTTTGACTATGGTACTTGGTTACTATTTGATCGCTAACTGTAAAGTGATGCAAATGTTATATTTTGATGTGATGGTATTTTTCTCTGATGTATCATTATGGCATGCTTTGAATTTGCTTAGCAGATATTTAATTAATGATGCTTTATGCTTTTGATTATATTATTGATGTTAGATTTGTAAGTTAGTAATTCTGTATTGGTGAAGGGGACGGGATTGTACCACTTGCTTGCGAGCACCCTATGATTTCGAGATTTCCTCTTCACAGTGTGTTTTATTATATCATATATATATGCATGTTTGATATACTCTTTGTTCATAGGTTGATAGGTACAAGACATCGACTCCACCTGATTTCACAGGTTTGAGCGTGTCCATTGGCCAATGGTATTCAATTGGGATATAGTAGCTAGGTTTTCTGTGCCAAGTCATTACCCTAGTCACAATGTGTCGTCGGGTTTTAGTCGGGTTAAGTTGCTTATTTGTTGTTCATCTCCTTAATTTATTTAATTTCAAGTTGAAAAAAAAGGGTAAATAAATGGCTTTTTGTATTTTAGATGTTATTAAATAAATCTAGTTGTAGTGTTAGAAATGTTACTTAAATTATTAATTAATTTAATTTAATTAATAAAATAATCTAATCTTGGATTAGATTTATTTTATTGATTATTTAAATTAATTGTGTGGGATTAAGTCAAGTTGTTCATTTTGGAAATTATAATTGTTAAATTCTTTTTTTGAAATGAAAATTTAAAAAGTGTTAAAGTTTTTGAAAAGAAGATTTTTAAAATTAAATTCTTTTTGTAAATGAAAATGTTTAAAAGCATTTAAATTCATTTAAAATAGAAATTTAAAAAAAATTGAAATAAAGAAATAAAGTCATGTTGAAAGAAATTTGTTTTTTTTTTTTTTTAAATAAATAAATAAAATATCTCCAAAATAGATAGAGGAGCAATAACTATGGTGGATGGGATATTTTAGGGTATATTGACAAAATTTGGGGAGAAATAGAGGAGAATTTCATTCTTGAAAATTTTGCTATGAGAAAGAAGAAAAGGATTTTCTCTTGCTGTGGATGCACTTGGGATTGGAGTGAAGATTTGAAATATATATTTTTTGTTCATTTGGAAATGTTGTTTTTAAATTTATTTTTTTACACGGAAAAATCTCTAGTAAAATTCTGAGAATAGGGGAGGGTAATTTTATTTTTGTTATTGAAAATAAAATATAAATAATTTTTTTTTATTTGGGTATGTGTGGGGGGGCAGCAGCCATGGCTACACACAGCCACCCCAGGGAGGGGCGCTGCTATGGTAGCGCTGACATAGTGGGGGAGCGTTGCCACGGACAGCGTTGGCCTCCACAGGGGAGGCTGCACCTTTGGCTGCGTCCCCTCTCCCTTTTGGGGGCCGTGGGGCCAGCGAATTAAATTCACTTTTAATTTTTAATTTTTTTATAAATTTTGTTTTATATTATATATAAATTATATATTATAATATTATATATATATTATAATATATATATATATATATATATATATTATAATATATTATATATATTTTAAATAGTTGGAAATTATTTTTAAATTAGTTGGAATATAAAATGATGTGTTTTTAAAAAAAATATATATTTAAATGATATTTAAATATTTAAATATATGGATTCTAAAATGATTATTCTATTATCCTAGATTGGAATAAAATTGACTTTATAATAAATGATTTATTTTAAAAAGTTGATTTTTATTATTGTGTAATTGGAGAAAATGAAATTAAATTGTTAGTTAAATTCCCCAATGTCGCAAATGTAATTTTAATTACTTTTGAGTAGTTGCAAATAATGTTAATTATTCTTATTCGATTATATGCAATATGTTATCACCTTGCTTGGATTTAGGAAATCCTAAAGTAGGATAATAATTTGCCTATTTTGTCTTTCCGTTATAAAATCTCCCTATTTCGTATGCTGGGCAAATAGAGTTATATGTTATGTAAGTATTCTAGATTGGGTTTTCATGTGATTGTGTGGGTTGTCGTAATTTTTTAGTCAACCTATGAATTGCCTTGGGTAGTGCGTCTTAGTGGATCTAGTTATTTACCCAGTTATCATGAACGGGGTGTGTTGACTTTATGTCGTGGATAGGGAGTCATTCTCCTTAGGTCGCACTTGTGTACCCTTGGGTTGTGGAGTTATTCCACGTGTTGTCTTAGAGGAGTGGATTGCAATGAGGGCCAACACACAAAATGGTGTCAGGGTAACTCTTTGTAATTTAGTTAATTCAGTGATAATGCAAATAAACTTATTAGAGTTTAGGTTGTATCAAACACTTAACAAGTTAATTTTGCCTCGCTCATGGACGCAAGGGCTTGTATAGACTTGGGATGGGATGAGAAGGCCTGGAATGGAAAGATCATTATCTCATCTTTACGAGAGATAATTGACTCTGCATTGGGTTGAATGGGAGGCCGAGAGTCGTTAAAGGTTTCTAGGATATCCCGAGATGGGGGCTGAGACCTAGGAAGACTTACCAAGATATCCCATGTGACATTGTGATGACACTTCTCTTAAGTCAACAGTATGTTTGTATCAGTGATGCAATTGATTATTTAACTCTGGAAGCATTGTAACCATTGTTTTATGTGATGTTGTACTTGTATTCAATTCAGTTTAGTTATGTGTTAGCCTGTGTCTAGAGGTAGATGGTCTTACCTAGGAATCCTTGTTACTATCTCCTAGCACAGAGGGTGAGCCTTCGGGTATCACATGGTTGGGTGGAACGTGCACCTTAATCCATTGGGTCATCTTCTTGTTCGTGTGGACAAGATTTCTAGTTGGAGAGCTCGTGGGATCCAATTTCATTTCATGCTATATTCATTTCAATTGATATTGTATTTTATTACCCCTTATTTGTTATCGAGGTGGAATTGTGTAATATGTAATCATGCTTATTGGATTTACCTCATTCGGGGAATGAGAGTTGTAATCATATTGTAAATTATTGTTATTGGAAACATGTGGTATCTCTTATGCTTTGATGTAATTTATCATGTATGGGTATGTGTAAGATCATCATGGAAAAAATAGGCCCTTAAGTGGCAAAAAAAAATAAAAATTAAAGTTAGACAACTTGACGTAAAAATTTGAATAAGTTATCTATATTATTTCAAAAATATGTAAGAATAAAATATGTAGAAAATTGAATATAGTTTCTAAACTAGTAGGTTTTTTTTTTTAAAAGTCTATTTAGTGAAAATTTGAAATTTCAATGTCGTAGTACTTAAATTTTAGGGAAAAATAAGATGTAGGTGTTTGTCTAACCACCCTAACCACAATAAAATGATAATATTTTTTATAAGAGTTTAGATATAAGTAGAGGACTCATGTCCCGATGTGATGCATATTTTTTATAATTTTTCCAAGTAAACAATTAATTAAGAATTTTTTATTACAAATTTTTAAAAATATAAAAAACTCATATGTCTAACCACCTTAACTTGGTCAAAACTTCATGAAATTCATTTTTTTTTTTTAATCCTATAGTATGTGAAGCCTAGAATGTGACACATGTTTTAAATTCAAAAAATGTGATACCATTTGAAAGCTATAGATATTTTTCATTCAACTTATGAATCAGGACTTTAGTCGTAATTCAAATAGAAATTGAATAATAATTATTTATTAAATTCAAAGTAAAGCATAATTTAAATTGCTGGAAAGTTGAGAATCTCTTTTAAAAACCCTTTTTGTTTTATCAATTTTGGGTAAAAGAAATGTCATCAGCCACATGCCCTACACATACCCATCATATCGCCACATTTTGGCCCATCATGATCCTGCACATACCCATATAGAATGTATGTGTATTTAATTTATTAAGTAATTAAATGTAATGGTTTCAATTCATGTTTCTTGTTTGGGTTGTAAGTAAACTTAGTCTCGTAACCTTAGGGGTTGTTGGCAATGGGTAGTGAATTTGCATGTTAATTATACTTAAAAAAAAAATTAGTACATTTGTGTAGTAAATTGCAACTTCTCTTAGGGTTGTGTGGCGAGGTGTTACATGAAGTCCCCAGCCACCAACCAATGAGAACCACTGTTGTTTTTTATCTAGCCAACAAGAGACATCCATAGAGCTAGTCTAGTATTCCTTTGGTTGGGTGCATACACATTGATAAGTGACCAAGAGCCTTGTTGATGTGATTTTTGTGACCACACCAATCAATAGAACAAAGTAATCCAAGGGCTACTTCGTTCTCTCTTGATCAAAGTATTCTGTGCGCTAAGATTGCAAGAAAGTTTGCACGTTCAACTCCAAGGTTCTAAAATTCTTTGGAATACCCTCAGTTGGTTCGTTGTGAATTGTTGTTTACACGAGGGGACTTACGTAATTGTCCATAACACTTGCAGATAATAATAGATGGATGATTGGAAGGGATTTATGAGATGTAGATAATTTGGCATTAAGGTACATTTTCCTAAAACTAACAGAAATGAACGGAATGTAAATCAGTGTAAGGGTGAGAAGGTTCTAGATTCTATTCTAATGTGGGATGTGGGATCAATCTCAACAGCTTCAACCAAACTCTGCTCCGCCTCACACTGGACAACTTACACAAAGTCGGTGCAATCTTCAAAGGGATGGCAAGAGGTTTTCAAGTTATAATCCAACCTCAAGATACCGTTAAGACGACACATACAAAGATGTGAATTGCAACTGAAGTTAAGCTTATGAAATGCTCCAATCAACCACGCAAGGCAAACTTGTTGTCAGTAAGCTACTAGTGGTATGGAATAAAATGAAGTTGCCTTGATCGACACCACAAATCCATAGCTACTATCTACTTGCATGAAATGAAACTTATACTACTCTACGCTACTTTAAGCTATTTGGAGTCGAAGGGAAGAAGAAACCTTGCTAGCTATCCATAACAAAGGCAAATTTCACCATCAATGAAAAGATCTTCTATTATGAAAGTTTTACACAACAGTCTCTTACAAAAGTTTTCAAAGGAAAACTTTCCTTCTTCTCCACACTAAGCTATCAAACAAAATGTCTACTCTCTACTATCTCCTCTATTCTGACGTCTAATCTAATGATCTAATGAGTACAAATGAGGGGGACTCCCCATTTTATAGATAGCCAAGTCCAATGGACAACTCAGATTACAATCAAATCAAAGGCTTAGATTGAGCCACCTTAGCCCTAACCCTAAAAACTGCCAGAATAGGGAGTGGTACATTAAATTAATCAAAGATTCCCACTCACTCCCAAAATAGTAAAGGAAATTAATGCCCACAATTAGTCTTCTAGAAGATCATCATCCATAAATGCATTCCCGTTCTCCTTCTCCCTGGTTGCAAACTCAATGAACCTGGAAAGTACAACCTCGACCTCCTGAACTGAAATAGGTGGAATGCAATCAAGTTGAACCTCTAACACCATGACTGATTGTTCATGCCGTGTGCAAGATTTTTTCCAAGCAACTAAGGCATCCTGCGTACTTTGAATCAAGCTGGAGAAAGTAGAAGTGTTCTCAAAGTCATCTTGCACAAAGGTCTTCACCTCTGAGAAGAAAGGAACCAACCTACCCCTCAAATTATCAGTAGTCACCTCATCGGGATTCAACCGTCTAGCAAAGATCACCTCCAAAGTATTCTGGACTCCATCAATGATGTTCACCATAGCCTTTCAAACTCTAGCTAAATCCGCCTATGTTGCATTAAAGAAACCACATCCTGTGACTACTAAAGAGTACAATCTAGCAAAGTTATATCTATCACCCTCCTAAATGACTCCTCCCTCAATCAGGATCTGTGAAGGAGTATGCCTCAATGCCTCAATGCCTCTAGATGCTGAATAACTCTACTCTGATAAATAGAAGCATCACCCTAGGCCTGATCAACTACCTCCATTCGTGCCATAATGCTGAAAGCTTGCTGGAAAGCATGAGCAAGGTCTTCCATGAACTTTTCTGTCTCAGCATGAACTCCTGTAACCCATTTATTTTCTTCCTGTGCCATCTTCCTCAACTCCAACAAGCCACTAACTAATTCTCTGGATAACTCAGCTGGAAGCTCTATTGTTGGAATCTCCTACCTACAAGGACGAGATAATTGCTACATATATCCTATCAAAGCCTTATGCTCCTTCTTCAATTTCTTATACTTTCCTTCCTTCCTGAATAATCTATCCTTGAGCGCCTGATAGGAATTATCACATTCTTCAACAATCTGTGCACCTGTGGGGCATCCTAACTCCATAGTTGTGATCACATAGTTTTTCGAAACTGCTTCGTCCTGATCACAATCAACTTGTGGCACTACTACATGAAGGGTGCGAGAGCCATCCTCATTAGTTGATATTTTTGAAAAAATTTGTGCTCTCTTCTTTTGTGGAGGCGTGCTAATATTGTTCAACAACTCTTCCATCTCTACCACTGGATCAATCTCTTCATTGGGGCTCCTTCTCATCCTATCTCTGAGCTAATTAGGTACTACATGTTGTATATCAAATGGTTGTTCCTCTCGTGCCTCTACTTCACGGACTTGCTCAACTTTAATTTCATTCTGGCGAGGCTCATCGACCTCTAGTGGCTGAGTGTCTCCTGAAGCTACATCATCCTTCAAAGTCGTCTCTAACTCACGCTGAAAATGAGTGTCAGTGGCAGTCTCCTCATCATCTTGCTGATCATCTCTGGTAGGCGCATTAACACTCTGGCCAACTGACTCTCTCCTTGGTGGCTGATTTTCTTCATGTACCTCTTGCACCTAATTCAAGGCATTTCTCTGATCAACAAATAAAGAAACCTCCTGTATGCTTGGAGAACATGTCTCGAGTGGTGTGGGTGACTCAACTCTCAGAGGCTTCGGTTGAATAGGCTCCTTCTGAATTGACTCCTTTCAAGATTCCAGACCTCTAGTAATCTATTTCTTTCTACTGGTAGTGGGTGTCCTGTGATCTCCCATCAAGTTGTAGGTGCAAGGAATAAACCTACTCTTCAATCTGCTCACATGTCTTGCAACCCATGCTCTGGTAAATGTCAAGACTGGAATGCAAAGTGTGTCCAAATCGGCAATCTCTGGCTCTGACCAATTTGGGAGTGGAAGTGGAGTATCTCTTACTACCTCATAATCTAGGTGGAGAACATTCATGTCCTCGCTCATATGGTTTGCTACTGGAATAACTTCACACTCCCTAATCATACTCAATGGCAACCTAGAGAAGATTCTCTTCTTGACTTCTATTTTGTCTGATGCACCAGCCCAGTAATCCTTAATATTTGCTTTATGCTTAAACTCTTCTGACAATATCCACCTGATATTGTTGTGTGGATCATAATGTTGTTTGCTGGTGTGATAGGAAAAGTGAAAGAACTAAAGCTCACTTTCAGCTTCTCTAGTTGCTTGAAGCGTAGGACACACTTCGTCTAAATTACCCATGACAACTGGGAAGTCAACTCCTCCCTTCTTCTTTCTCTTTTGAATCTTATCGTAGGCAACTAGTTGCCTAGATATCTCTAACATTAAAATTCTATTGGTTGGGTACTTAGGCAGCCTATATGGATATGAAGAAAAACCTTGTAGCCTGATATAAGAAAATTTTAGAAACTAAATAAAATAGTACCCATACCTTTCAATCAACTCCTGAGCTTCCCTCAAGATCCTGTGATGAGTACACTATTGAAGTGATCTCGTAATATGCATGGTAAAAGCGTCGTTGACACGCTTGTAATGAGTAGTACATGTCAGGTGCAATTGCGGACAAGCTTCATAGATTTTGAATTGATGAGAACCACAACCCACTGGTTCCTTGTATGAAATTCCTCTATACCTCGTCATACGAGCCATCATGTAAATAAGATAGGAGCCCATGTAGAATGTCTTCGTTCTCCTCAAACTCAGGAGCTGCTCATGCAAGTTATCAATGATCATCGCAACCCAGTTGATGTGCTCCTTTCCTTCCAGCACGAGGTTGATGTAATAAAACATCTACGACTCGAAAACAAATACCTGAGGGAAACCTCCAACTTTGCTCAGCATCATGATCACATAATAGTACTCCTGCTTCAAATCATCTGATATAATCTACCTTGGCAGCTTCGTACGAGAGGGCCTAGGCTTGTTCATCCAACAGGTATTAATTGCCTCTGTACATCTCTCGAATGTAGAAGCATACATTCATTCAACACGCTCTCTTGTTTTGTAAATCATCTTCTTGTGTGCTGGGATTCCAAAACCTTTGCCGATAGCAGCAAGAGTGAGGTTGGTGAACACTTGACCATCCAGTGAGACAGTAGACCTGTGATCAGGCTCATAACAATTGGCACACTCCATCATCAACTCCGAGCACTGAATAGCTAGTGGGAATCCAGCAGCTGCAAATAATCCACTTCGAACAATGTTGTGTGAAGTGATTGAAGGTTGGTGACTGCCAATCCCCAGCATCTGATTTTTGAAAGTCTCCAAGTTGAAAGAGCCCAAATTGGTGTCAGCTAGCTTTCCCAACTTCGAAGTAAACTTTGAATCTGGCATGAAAGGCTTGCTCAACTTCTTGATCACAGCCTGCCTGGATGCACCATTGTTGTCTCTGCCAGTTGTTCTTACTTCAGCCATCCTACAAAACAATAAACAACCATAAGCAAATTAACTTAGAAAATAAATGAAATATCATGCAGGGGCTGCCAGTCGACTTCAAGAATTTAAGAAGTTGCAATATTCATATCTCATTTGCAAACCTCACTTCTCCTTCATAGTTTCAAAATTTCAACACTTAGAAAGTTAATACAAGCTTCAACAACTTCAACTTCACACTATCAACAACTTTAGAGAGACTTATCAAATTAACAACTTCAACAACCTTCCTCAACTTCAAGTCGTACCTCTTCAATATTCAACCACAAACTTAAACTTTAGCCTTCAGCTTCAGCAATCTTCCTCTTCTCAAATCAAATTTCTCACTTGCACTGCAACTTCAAACTTCTCAGAGCTAAAATCGAACTTCTTCAACTGGTGAAGAAGAAATGAATAAACTTTAGCTCATATAGGCAATTCAAATTCTAGAAGGAGGCCAATTTTAGCTAACTCATTAAATTTCCACTACTTCCAGCAAGAATTCGAATTTCCCTCCTTTGGAAATTTTAACTCTTGTCTCCTGACACCTGGAATCTTGACCTTCTAGAACTTCAACTTTGACTAGCGTATTTTTAATTCACTTTCAAAAAATATTTATTTTAAATTCACTCTTTAACAAATTTTAATTCACCAGTCGGGGCTCTGTTATTCAACTTTTCACCTCTGACTCTTGGAAAATTCATCCCGCGAAGAATTCAATCAAAATCATCTAGGCAAACAATTTCAAATTCATCGTCTGAAGCATTTTTCCTTTGAAAACAAATTTTATTCAATTTGCCTTAGAAACATTTAAATTTTCCTTAGAAAAATTTCACAATTCAAGTGCCGATTAAATTATTCATCCTGAAGGCCTTGATGAAGTGCAAAAGACACTAAAATCAATTCCTTGTCGAAGATCTTCAATACCCAGAAGAAAATTTTCCTCCGAATGTATCAAATTCATGGGCACACAATGAACAGGTTCATTTAATTTTTTGAATTTTGAACCTTAGAAAATAATTTTCAACAAATTTATTCTTGTTCTTCACATCCCTGTGAACTTTGACTTGGAATTTCTTATCAACCCTGTGCAACTAGCATTATCTGACTCCTTCACTAGCAATCTTGTTCGTATTTCAAGAAATTCATCACTCCAAGACTTAGGAGTTATTTTCTTAGAGATGGAAATATCGTGCCTTAGAAGAAATTTAAATCACCTAGCATTTTTGAATTTTTTCCTTAGAATTTTTTATATTCATCCTCAATCATTCTTCCTGTGGTGAGAAAATATTGTTTCACCAAATCACTTAGATAATTTTTTCCATTACCTTGGGCGCATTTTACATTTCATGAGGGATATATATTTTAAAATCCAACGCCTAGCATATTTCCACCTTTTAAATTACCATCACCTTACATTTTCAACGCCTTAACTTTTGTCTTCACTTGCCTTGATTTGGGCACATTTGAGCATAGCAGGAGGATGAACTTCATTTCAACACCACCTTTAATTTTTTACTTCCTTGCTAATCTTGGGCGCATTTCCTATGTTCAAGAGGATGGGCGCATATTCTAGGTGGAGGTGGATTTATCCCTTAGAAATTTTTTAACATCCTCCATCTTGAAGTGGGTGCATATAGAGGGGTGAGGAGGATAAAACATCTTTGACTTTTTGACTTTCTCCTTTTGTGGGCGCATTTCCTATGGTGAGGTGGATGAAGTTTGATACATGGGCACATATGACATGGTGTGAAGGATGGGCGCATTTTGCATATAGTGGAGGATGAAACCTTTGACTCTTTGAACTTCTTGCTAGACATGGGTGCAAATGGAGGCATGAGGTGGATAATCTTCATTACTTAGAAAAATATTGTAATCATCTTGCTTGTGAGGAGGGCGCATATCATGTATGAAGGAGGATAAACTTGACGCTTAGAATATTCTTCAATCATCTTCATTCTTCTTGAGGGTGCATTTGATGGGGTCTGCATGATGAAACTCTTACTTAGAACATTTTTCCTAACCACCACCTTGCTTGTGAGGAGGGCGCATTTGGCCTAGGTAGGAGGATGAAGCTTGATACTTGAATTTTTTCTGACTCTCCAGCTGAAGTGGGCGCATTTTCAAGGTGGTGAAGGATAAATTTTCAACACTTAGCCACTTTTCCTTACTTCTACCAACTTCTCTGTGTCCTGCTATTTATAGTAAGTCTTCTGACTTCCATACTTCTGAAACTCGGAACAATTTGAAATTTTGAACACAAGACCTTCAGGACCTTATCATCCTATTCACACTTCCGTCCTGAGCTGGCCTGCTAAAAATAATATATTTCTGAAGATGATTTACTATTTATAGGAACTGCTCGTTTCTGAGACTTCCCCAACTCCGTTTGACTTGAAATTCAAATGACGTGCTCCTCACCAAGTGACCTATCTGTTGACACTGACATCCAATGCTGATTTACTATTTTTAACTAGTTCCTGAAATGACTTACTATAAATAGTAAGTGCTCCATTTGCATTCAAATTTTACCGGTGGATAGCTCAAAAGATGCTGATCACGGTGGGATACACCAGTTTTTGAAAATTTTGACTTTTTACCCCTCTTTTTGGGTCATGAAGCTGGAAACCCTAATTGGACTTGCATGCATATCAAATGGCCTCCATTTGACCTCTATTGCATTGCGACCAGTTTGTGATTCTAAAGTGCTGGGAGGCGGTTGCCAGAATGGATTTACTAAAAATAGTAAGTTCCCAAAAAACTAATCATCTTGCTTTGCATGTCACATCACTATGAAGCTCTCAAAAAACCCATAAGGAATATGTAGACATGTAAAGAAAACCCTAACTTGCAAACCCTAAAAATAGCCTCTAAAGGCTAAACTCTGAAAGTCGTTACCTCACTTTGCATGTTACACCATCGCGAAAGTCTCTGAAAACCTAGAAGGAATCTCCAGACATGCGAAGAAAAACTCTGCATAAAGACCCTGAAATTTGCTCTAGAAGCTGAACTGCTAAAAATAGTAAGTTGTCTGTTTTAGCTCAAATTTTTCCAGTGAGCAGCCTGATGTGCTCTGGATGTAGTGTGATTGTCGAGACTCCAAAAATGCTAAGAGAATACCTAGAATTGCACACTTACTAAAAATAGTAAGTAGTCAAAATCTGATGAAACTTCAGTGGAAACTTGCTGGAAGCATACTGACATCAATGTTAATCTCTGTTTTCAATTTATTCACTTTATTTGACCTTGGACTAACTAGAAAGATAGAAACCCTAATTTTCATACTTGGCCAAATTTCACACGTTTAAAATCAATGGCAGGCACGTCCCCCGAAAGGCAGACAACAAAAAAGAGACAGAAAGAGAGAGAGAGTGACAAAAACAAATCCCAAAAGACTAGAATGGAGCAAAAATTAGGGGGTCCCCATCTTGAATGGGGCGATGTGTGAAAAGGTCACAACAAGCCTCTAGAGAAGGTAAAAGAGACACCGACACTATTCTGACAATAGAACAATTCAGTACCATTTAATCTAGAAGGGTTCCACAACATTTCCAGACCTCTAGAGGCCCCTTCAACATCACTGTAAAAGAGGCCTTAGGCCATATGTACTTAGCAATATTATCAAAACTAGCTTTCTTCTTTTTAGTTTCTTGTAGGAGTAATACATCTATCTTATATTCTAGAATATAATTCTTTTAAGGAAAGTTGCTTATGGGAGTTGTTCATCCCACACATATTCCAAGACATAACCTTCATTTTTGAATTTTCTTAGAGGACACCTCCAATGTCCTCTGCTTTCCCAAGGAAATCTAATTTGTGGTTTCTATTAATCTTGTGGATCTATGGCTTGGCCTACCTGGCTTGGATTCACCTCCCACATCTGCTTTTTTCTTCCTCCCCTTTTTCTTCAAAGTAATCCAATTCTTCTCCTTAGCAACAAAATCTAGTTTCAAATCATCTAAGATGAAAACAAATGCCTCACTCAAGCCCAGATCCTCCCATATTTCACCCTCTTCACCGACAGTATCACTAGTTCCAATCGAGGCCACCTCCATCAATACACCACTAGTAGGGCCTTCATCCCCATTAGCAAAGCTAGAAGTAGGATTATTTACTGCTAGCACATTCATACTAGCCAAAATCTCAGTTATGGATAGGTTAGCTAGGCCTTCAGCTAGAACGATCCTGGACACAGACTCAAGAATAGGAGAGTTAGGAATAGGGAATTCTTCGCTGACCACAAACTCATGCAAAGGAGTCTCAAAGCTAGGAATGTCAGGGATAGCTGTCAAAGATGCAGAATCATCTTTGGCCAGGTTTTCAATACTAGGAGGAGAACCAGAAGGAGCAATAGGGTTTCCCTTGATAGGATCCTTGTTAAAGGTTGACTTGCAGTAAAAAATAAGGTGCACAGGTTTGACACACTTCTAACAGAAAACAACAACATTTTCGTAGCACACAAGTTGAATCCATGACCCAATTTTAGAGCAAAGCTTAATAGAGTTAGGAAAAGATTTTTTCACACAAATATTCATGCAAAAGTGGGCAAACACTAACCTAGACTTTGACCTGGTGATGGAGTCAGAAATGATGAAGTTACCTAAGGAATCACCAATGCTCTTAAATATTGATTCATCCCAGTATTCCAACGGTAGCTTGGGAAGGCGAATCCAGACTGGAGTTGACTTATTGAGGTCCACCTCAGGGTTAAACCCTAGTTTCCAACAGCATAATGCAAGGCTATGTTTACCATAAACCCAAGGTCCTGAAGACAACTAATAACAGATCTTCTGACATTGTGAACTTGAAGAGGAAAATCCCACCATACATAGCGTAGATTCCCACACTACCCTTGAGACACCACTTAATAGCAACCCATTTCCTAACCATATCCACAGTAGGGAGGAAAGAGAGAAACTTTCCCACTACTGCATTCTCCATAGAAGAGAGAATCCTATTGCTAACCGAGTCAGAAATAGAAAAGTCCGTTCCAAACATAATGACCTCATCCCCAAAAGAAGGAGGAGGGGGAGGGCCTATTTTACTATTGGTTAGGACATCTTTCCACCCAAGGTATTCAAAAGGAATCTCAATCGTCGACACTTCAACTGAAGACACGGGCAACACCGGAAGATCCTCAGTCAAAAGACCTATCCCACCAAGAGTGTCACCCAAGGGACACGAGTCCGCAAGAGACAAGGAATTTGTAGAGAATGTTCTTTGCATCTATTTATTTTATAATGTTTTTGAAGAGCATCGTTAGGAATTCCTTTCTTCACACTTGGTCTTTCGTTGTTAAGAAATGGTGTGTAAAATTTGGATGCATTGTAACTATTTATTATTATCAACAAAATTAGTTTTTTTTCCTTTAACTAAAATATGTGTTAAAAAATAGAAGATGTAAAGTGGAATAAAGGGTTGGAAACATATTGCACCTATGCTCTGTTGATGGTAGAATCCTCATCTTTTATATCAATTAGATTAAAAAAACATTTTTTAGTGGCAACTACCAATACACCTATTGTTCTAGTGGGAAAATCATTTATAATTGTAAGCAATTATTTTATTGTGGTACTCAATATGAAGTTGTACTCTTGGCAAAGGTGGGGTATGATTTCAACAATACTTGATTCCTTCAAAATAAAGATGAAATCACAATATTCGCAATCATAGTCAATTTTCAAAGCAATTTAAAAACCAAATATGCAAATTATTGATCCTGCAATTATTTTATCTTCATGTTTTTGGACAAGATTTTCAATCACATTTAAGGTGATTTTCATCTCAAGTTTTATATATGTTAAATTGGCATGAATCCCTTCACTATTATGCTGGCTTTATCTAGTATGGTTTTATATGCTACAATGATATCTCCTTCAAAAATGTTTCCATCTTTGCAAGCATTTAAATCCTCAATTGATATTGAATTTATATTTTTAAGTACAATGAAAATCATAAAATCACTTATACTAGATAACTGAATTCATATAGTTTAGATGCAAATATAAAATTTTAATTACCTTTAGGAGGTTTGTTGTTGTCTATGTTTTTATGTTCTCTTATTGGTTTTCATTCTTAGCTATAACAAAAGTATTTAATGTTCAAGTGTATATTATCAAATTATACTAGCTTTTTTGCATGGAATGATGTTTGAAATTATCTTAAGAGAGTATAAAAAAAATTGCTTTCATTACAAATAAAATGCAAATGAGAACTAAAGAGGCAAGCTTAATTTATTGGAATGGAAAAGTTGGAACTGTTAAAAATAAAAAAGATTGATTTATCATCATGCATTACGAAAGTAAAGTTGTAATACAACACTAGTATTTTTTATTTTCTTTGTATAGTTTGTTTAAGTCCATGTTGAGTAGAGATGTATTTTCTTAATTGTTATTTAAACCAATTTACATTTTTATTAAATAGATTTTTTTTTTTTTAAAATAGACTTCATAATGCAAAAGTTCCACTATTAAGATCAATTAATTATTAAAAACATGTATTGGTATAGTACAATGTAATGAAGATGCAATAGTACAATGGCTAGAAGTCTAGAGGGAAGTAGAATAAGAATAATCAACATATTACAAATGTTAATAATAGTCACCTAAAAAATTTGTGATAAATGAATGTTATAAGTTTACAATAAATTTATGAAGTTCAAATCTCATTGAAATAAATGTGATACAAAATGCATGATTTTGGTTTGCATAAGCTATAGGTTTTTAATTTTTTATTTGCTTATTATATTGAATAATATATGCATAGCATTTTTTTCCAATCTAGAGATTATGTAAAATGTGATTGTTTTTATAGATATGTTTACTAGCATATTTAAGTGGAATTACTTTATTCATTAATTTGAAATTTACAAAAGTAGCAAGATGGTCACTCCAAGATGATCATTTGTAAATAGAAAATGTTTATGTATTTATATTACACCAAATGTGGTCAATTATTGGTTTGTGTAGAGTTTGTAATTGGTTTAACAAAAATTATACATGTGGTTTTGCATATGGTTCAAAAGTGATATTTTAGTTTTATTTTATATAAATTTGTCAATATTAAAATATCCTATAATGTACAAATATACTTTGTATATTTACTTGTGAAACTACTTTTATTGATGATGGTTATAATTTCCAATATTGGAGCATTAGGTCTTGTATAAAGATTACATACATTGATTTGATTGGTAAATAAATGTATTGCTATTGTATAGTTTCAATATTTGTTGTTTTATAATGTCTTGTTTTAGATACAAAGAGATTTTTTATTTAAATTCATTATGTCATGTATGTGGTATGTGGAGAAGCAATTAAAATGTTCAAATAGATTGTTGGATATTTCAAGAACTACTTTTTTCTTTACTTAATTTTTCTTTGTATTAAGAGGTTTAAGCAAGAACAATGTTTCAATTAATTTTGTTCAAGAAAGTGGTGTTTATGCTAATATGCATTGTTTTATGATAGTGGGATAGAATTCTACATGTTGCATTGTAAGTCCTTGAGATTGGTGTATACTTCAAGTGTAGTGCCCCTCATGTTGTTCCCTATTAGACTGATTATTATTTTGTTAGGACATACATCATGACACCTTGTTGATGTTAGATTTACTACTTGGATGACACTTTGATGATACTTTGATGATATCATTGTTACTTGAGTTATGCACATGCTATGGAAATTTTATGGACATATGGGATTATGTGGATTAATTTAATTATGATCATTATGTGTTTATCTGATCATGGTTATTATGTGATTATCTGGTGATTGTTCTATATTTTTTGAAAGTAACTGTTTGCTATACATTGATACGGTTACTTGGTTGATGTGTCTTGGTGAAAGGGATGGTGTCACATTACTCATTCGTAAGTACCTTGCTACACTTCGATTTCATTTCACGGCGTGTCTAACTGTATGATTATATATATATGTTCAACCATTTTGTTTACTGTAGGTTGCAGGTACTAGGCATCGACTTCACCTGAATTAACAGGTTTGAGTGACTTAAACCCAATGGAAATTCTTAAAACGGAGATAACATATGGTCCCCTACCCTTGCCATCATCCTCAAAGAGGATGAGTATCCAATTGGTCACTCCGTCAGTCTTGCATGTTGTTTGTGGTCAATTGTTCGAGCACTTTCGACCTTGTTTATGCTTGGGTGATTATTATTGATATTTAGTTGTTAAATTAAATTGGGCTAATAAGGTTGTTTGATTAATTTTTGAATTAAATAAATTATTAAATAAACCATGTTGATAAATAGTATTCGAGTTGCCTTGGTTAATTAATTTATTAAATCAAATTGCTCAGTGAAAAAAAAGTATTTTGATAAATAAATATAAAGATATTTATTATTAATGCTGAGTTTTAATAATAAATTAAAATGTGGGGAAAATAATATAAAATAAAATATTAAATTGGAAGGAGATAATGGATAATCAAATAAAACAATTAAAAAGATAGAAAAAAGAATTTTCGAAGAACATGCATGACTTCAAACTACTTGTAGTTTAGAAACTTGTTATTTTGCAAGATTTTTATTTGATTTTTGTTTTAAAAAATTAACAGCTTTCTTGGTTAATAATTATCATTTTGGGAGAATATGGATTATGATTGATTTTTGGTTTTTGAATAGAGAACTTGGTTTGCAAGAAAATTATCTATAGAGTAATTGCATTGGGGGGGATTGTTTTAAAAAAAATGAATTGGGGAAATATTATTGAAGATCGAGAATCTCAAAGATGTGGGGTTAATGCAGAAGCCGAAACTCGGCATCGAACTTCATCCTAGCATGCGTTGGATTCCGGGTTTGTTCATTTTTGTTCTTTATTTCAATGCTTGAACCTTGTTTCCATTCTTTTCCTTTATTGTTTGACTGTGATATTGTTGGTTTTGCATTTCTCTCCTTATGTGGTGAACATGCAATATTGACTATAGCTATATTGGTTCCATTTTAATGGTACAAATTTATGTTGGAATTCGCTTATTATTCTTTTCCTTAATAGTCATTGTTTTGGCACATGTATTCTATTTGGTGTTTGAAGATTATGCTACAATAGAATATCAAACCTTATACATTTTAGATTTTGTTGATATGCTTTACCTTTTTGGTGTATAGCCGATATGCTTTACCTTTCGTGTATAGCTAATATGTTTATCCTTTTGTGTTTGGAATTGATGGATATGAACTATGTTAGCGTCGATGGTTAATTCCCAACAAATACAATGCTTACTGTATTTGATGTATTTATTACATAGTGGAGTTCGACAATAAACATCATATAGGATAATCGATGACTTCCATTCACCCCTCGGTACTTTTTGAATGCTTTAAAAATCAGTGAATTTGATGCATGCCCTTGTGTATAGTGTTCAATTTTTATGCCTTTGCTGAGTATGGTTTTTTTCAGGAATCGATGCTTTTGTTGGTTGAAGATTGCCGCCCTCTTACCCTTTCGTGTTTCTTGGTTTTCATGTCATGTTCTGATATCTTATGTGTCTTTTACCTGATGTTGAGTAAGGTTCGATTTTAGTGGTGGTTGTGGATGTCGTGCCCTCCCAAGTCTTTCTCCAGTGTAGTGTCCCTTGTGCTTAGGAAATTTGAATTACATGCTTTAAATCTTGATTTCGATGGGGATTTAATATGTTGGAGACCGATCTATTGAGGGTTGTGTTGTGAGTCTTATGTTCTGTGATTTTCAATTTGTATATATTCTATGATTTTGATTTGTGTATACTATGTGGTTCGATACTTTTAGACTTGTGAGCATTCAAAAGTAATCTTGTATTGGTTGTTAAATCAACATATATGTTGTTTAAGTATGGTGTTTGAAAATAAATAAATAAATATATATATATATATATACATGTGCGTATGTATATACATTTATTTATTCACATACGTATATTTATATCCACTACTTCTATACAATCTGCTTTCTTATATTAAAGACAACATTCAGTTATAATTTATATATATATTTGCATATAAATTTTGATATTAGAAAAAGATTATCTAAGTCTTGTAATTAATTGATAATGTATTAAGCACATTGGGGATTGAAATAAATAGAGATTGATTAATTCATAATTAAGTAATTGGAAGATTGATAAATGAGATAATTAGATTACTTTCTTGGTTAATTATGAGTAACGATTTCTCTTACAATTACTTAATATATGTAAAGTTAATCTACCACATATTTTGTGATTACATTATTGGAATTGTTTGCGTATGCGATGTATTATGTTTGGTTATTGGAAATTGGGGGTATTATTGTTATTATTGAAAAGTAGAAGTCTTTTGTGTTAAGGGGTTATTGGGAGACTTATAGAGGCTTGGGGAAATTGGATTGAGTATTGGATTCATGATTATTTTAGTTTGAAAATAGTTGTTTATGTCATTGAGATGTGTACATGAGGGTCTTTAGCCTTGCACTGCTTATTCACTATTATGGTTGGGTATTGTGAGCGAGATGGTCCATGCTTTGCTCTGGATATGTCTTGTGGTTCCATTTAGTGTGCAATATGGCTTTACCTAGTTTGGTGTGTTAGGTCTTCTAGTTGCTAGTAGGGGGAGTGGCTCTCAATGGGGGCCAAAATCCAAAGTGGTTTCTAGGGTAACCCATTTGGGAGTTTCTTAACTCAATGATAACCTAGTTAATATATTAGGGGGTTAGGTAGAATTCACACTAATTAAGATAATTGGATTCCTCACCCATGCCTATAGTGCTCATTCAAGCTAAGGATGGGTTGAGAAGGCCTGATTGGAAAGACAAAATTCCTTGTCCTCACGAAAGGAATGTTAGTTCCGCATGTGTCACCCTATGGGGTCGGGACCTAGTGAGAGGTATACCAGGGTAACCATTTATGGGTGTTGACGTCTAGTGAGAGATTGTCAGGGTAACCCATGTCAGGACCATGCAATGACACTCTTCCCTACAACAACGTAGCATTCCCTAGTCATGTGGTCCCCCTTTGTTGTGTGCATGCCTTTGGAAATGGTGTCTCTATTATGTGATGTTCACATCGCATTGATTTATGTTGGAGCCATGTTTAGTAATTTTGTGTTAGCCTTTTGTCTTCTTGACTATTTTTGTAGTGGGACCTTATTGTTTTCTCCTAGCACAGGGGGTGGGCCTTAGGGTTCCACATGGTCAGGTGGATTGTGATTTTTCTTCCATTGGGTTTCTCTTGTTGTTGATCATGTGTGTGAAGGATGTACCTCTTGTACTAGATTCCAGATCTTGTATCAATTCAAGGAGATAGTTGCTTATGTTATGTATTAAACTTGTATATCATTTGTATCATGTAATGTAATCTTAATGTATTCTTCTTGTTGTATTCAAGGAAGCATTGATGTAAGCTTGTAACAATGTAATGATGTACCCTCATGAAAGGGAATTTGTATATGTAATTTTTGGTTCTTTATAAATGATCTTTGATGGTTACTTATCTGATGTTATAATATGGAATTGAATGTGTTTATTCATTTAGTGTAATGGTTTTAGAACGAACTCTTGTTGTTAGTTAATTCATGTTGTATGTTTAGATCTTGGTAATAGTTTTGCTAGTAATGTAGTCATGGAGCCTTAGAGGACATAGGTTAGCTTATATGTTATATTTAGATATGATTTACATTTCTTGTTATTGCACTTTAAAAAAATAAAAAAATGTGTCATTATTGTAGTTAGTTGTGTTTTCCTTTGGGGTTCTTTAGAGGGGAGATTACACCTGGTATTAGAGCTAGGTTCTAACACTAGGTACTCTAATTTAATTGAGCCCATTATGTTGTCCTAGTGCTTAGACTCCTGAGCTTATGTTTTTCCCTTTTGATGTTGTGTAGGAAGATTCCTAGAGGTCAAGGTCAAGGTTGTGGTAGAGGCTGTGGTGGCGGCCATGGGGCTAACTGCCAGAACACCCCTTCTCAAATTTCCCACAGGAGTGACCGTGAGGAATAACAAAGTTCTCAGAATAACCCAGGAGGCATAGGTAAGGTTCCGAGTTAGCGAGAGATAGGGGAGCTCAGTTGCACCATTTACTTGAGGAGTGTTGATGGTCCAAATGGCACAACAACATGCAAACAAAATATTGCTATTCTGTTCTCTTGAAAGAGAAAGATAACACAGGGAAATCTAAGTCCCAAGGTCTTGGTAAGATTATGCTGATTTCACTCAATGGTTGATGTGACTATAATGTTCAAGAGGCCTGCTGGTGTTGAGCTTCTGGATTGCTATAAGATAAAACATTAAACCTACTTTAACCATGGGTTTTAAAGAAATGAAAAAGATAGATTAAAGCTTTGGAACTGAAGAGAATGTTAATTCATCCAAGTAATTAGACTTGTTGCCTTCCAAGGAATTCCTAAACTAAAACTACAAAATAAAATCAACTTGTAATTAACACACAGTTTAATTTATTCATAGTGAAAACTCCAACAATAGATTGTAAATCATCATTTAAATAGAACATAAGATAAAATTTCATTCCTTGAAAGCTTTTCAAATCAAATAATTGACCCAAGACAAATACCATTCTGGAGTGCAATATGAAGTAGATTTAAATTTGGCTGCTTCTACTATTGGTGAAACAAATAAACAACATTTAGAAATTTGGCACAATCACCAGTGTATAGAAAACCCATGTCTTCAAATCATCTCCATCTACACTAAGAAAACCTGAAAGATGCATCTACTTCCTTCTACTCTCAAGTTTATCTCTACCTTCTAACCCTAACATTCTAATTCTTAACTAAAGAAAATCTCTTTATGTGTGTCCCTTTTCAATTTTTTTTATCCTCTAAAATCTATCTATCCTCAAGTATCTCTCCTATCGTCTATCTCCTATCTTCTATATCTAACAAAAGAGGCAACAATTCCATATATACGCGTTCTTTCAAAATATCAGCCCCATTTTAGGGTTTACAAAAATGTCGATTTGTAGCAGAGTCAGCCCTATAAGAGTTTGAATAAAATCAAGGATGCATTTAATGCACATACCCTACTCATGTTGGTGAGAGATCGCTCTAGGGATGGTCTTTTAGATCTTTTGCAACCATCGCATTAACTTCTGGCCCTCATGTCCGCCCTCAAACTTCTTTGTAGAGCTACTTTGAATGTTTAGAAGTATAGTCATTAATGTTGATCCACTTTTGCCAGTAGACATCCCAGTTTTCCTCGAGACTCACGGCTTCTTCATTTTTGTCTAGATCTTTCTTCAAGTTGACCTTTCTGTAAAGTGGCATCTGACTTTCCTATGTAGATCATTACAGATGAACACCACTACTAGTCTAGTTGACTCATCATCCCTGATTACTAGGTAGATCCATATCGCTCACAGTCTATTGATCATCCTCACAAGAATGGCTGCATAGTCCAACCGCCACTGGTTCGCCTTCAGCTTCATTTGATTGGTTGAATGGACACCATGTAATATTTTCAGGCGGTCAAAGGTCATTCAAATTGGATCGCATGTCGGTGAGACACTAGTTGTGTCTCCCCGATGCTACAATGCTCCACAACAACCACCGACATAACATACAACTATCGGTGAGAGTTCATAGTAAGTGGCAAGAGTTATACTGATGTCAAAGATTGTCACCCAAACTATCGCTATCGGCCAGACATCATAGCCAACCCTGAAAAGTTATACCGCAACATCCCTCTGTCGGTCAGACAATCGCCATCGGCAAGAGGTCCCAGCAAAGTCTATAACATATGTCGGCGAGACTTCTAGTCCTTGGCAAGACATCACATCAACTTTACTCTTTCGAGAGTTCTACACTAGATCTGATTGAGGCACGCTTTCCAATAGAATTCCTTAAGAATCAACATCAAATGTTCTCGACATGCTCCAATCCTACAAAACATCTCATTAGTCCTCCAAGCATAGAATATATTATCATTCCTCATCTTATCCTTCGAACCCTTCTTTCAAAACTTAACTCTAGCAGAGGCGAGACCAAATCTGAAACTGGAAACACACTTTCCTTTAAAATTGGCGGGGGCAGAGCCAAAATGGAACTGGAATCGGGACCAGAGTTGGAATGGGAATCGAACCAAAACTATTTTCCAACTTCATATTCATTGCCCCGTTCCGGCTCCGACCTCGCAAAAGGTAATGTAACTCGGGAACAAACACAATTGGGATCAGGGCAAAAATTGATCCCGAACGAAACAAAATGGGGGCAGGGGTGGAGCCAAATATGACATTGAAACTTTTCCAAGTTTTAGGTTTGGATTCCATCCTGATCCTGCCTTTGACAACATACAAAGAGAAGACAAAAAGGATGAAAAAAGAAAAAGGGAGGGGAAGAAAAACATCCTGCGACCAAACATAAGGAACAAAGGTAAAAAGAACAAAGTCGACAGAACCGGGACTAGAACGAAACCAAAACCTGGAACTTAGAAAGGTTCCAAAGTTTGATTTTGGTCCTGGTTTCGTGTCTGCTAGAACAAAACCAAAAAAACCCAAGGAAAAAACAAAAAAAGGCAGAACCAGAACCAGGAAAGGAACATAAATTAGAACTTGGGAGGAATTCCAAGTTTGGTTTCAGTCCTGGGTCTACGCCCACCGGAACAAAAGGAAAAGGCCCAAGGAAGAAAGGAAAATTCCTAAGGCACATAACACAAAACCAAAGGGAAATGAAAAATGAACAAAAGAAAAGGACCAACCCACATATTAGTTGAAAACAACCAATGAAGTAGAAACAAAAAGAAAAGCGGAGTTAGAGTCGGGATCAAAATGAAAAACGACCTGAAACTTTACAAGAGTTCAATGTTCAGATTTAGATTCAGACCTGGCTCCAATAGAACAAGTGAAAAACTTAGGAGGAAAATGAAAGAACTCCTAAGACCCAACCAAACAACCAAAGGCGATAAAAACAAAAGAAAAGGGGGACCCATTTTTTTCAAAAATAAAATGGGGTGGTTATGTAAGGCATAACAAATGGCGACTCGGCTGCGAAAATGGTTTACCCATTTTAAGATATTGAAGAATTTAATCATACCAAAACTTATAACTTATGAGACATGTTAACTTAAGTGTGATCAACATATTTAAGTAAAGTTGAGTTGGAATCTCAAATGTAGGACCAACATAAACTACTGCTTGAATCTGAGTGTGTGCATGCTTCTAGTGCATCCTTCTTTATTTGAGCTTTCTCCACATCTAAAGAACTATATCTATGATTCAAGCTACATGGGTTGAGTCCTTCGACTGTCGTGTAATAGAATCCTAGGTATTGCTCCGCTGCCAGCCAGATGTCCATAGCCCCGATGAAGATGCCTCTAATTCTCTCAAAGCATTGCTCTACTACTAGTCGGGCATCCATAGCCTCGATAGAGATACTTGAATTACCCACTCAGTATTGAGTTTTCCTTTATTTTAATGCTTCTCTTCTTTTTCTCTCTTTTTTTTTTACAGGCCTTGTGAAAATTATTTTCAAAAACCTCCTCAATACAAAGACTTTAATAGTCTGAAATGTGGGTTGAGAACTACAGTGGATCCTATGACAGTCTTAGGGAAACAATTTTTTTCACTTGAATCGAAGATATAATTACCCAGAGATGAATAAGCACTTCATAGTTGGATGTTTTACCTATTTTGTGACAGATTTCAATGATAGTTCAGGAGGTTATCTATAATACACCTTACTCCTAATAGCCTTTAGACTCATGCTAAAATGACCATAAGGCATGAATTTTAGAACAAAATATTTTGAAATATATGCCTTAAAATTCCTAAACCAAATTCTCTCCTAGTGCCCATAGTATTCTTTGAATAACACCCCCAATGTCTTAAGATGGAAAGAAAAAAAAGGATCCCCAAAGAGGAAAACAAAACAGACACAAAACAATTAGAGGAAATGAAAAGAAAGAAAGAAACAACAAACAAAGAACAAAAGCAAAGAACCAGTAATTACACAAAATACACATATATAATTAATTCAAAAACTCAAACCTTTACAAGCTGAAGTAATGCTTGAGAAACTACCCATTGATTGGCAATGGAATAGGTTCTCCTGTCAAGGTGCTCAAATGAAAAGCATTCTCCCCCAAGATTTCGGCCACTTGATACAGACCTAGCTAGAGTCTATCAAATTTTTGGTGATCACCCTTTTTCTCCTTAGCCTTGTCCCACAACAGCACCAGATCTGAGATTCTGAATGCCTTGATCTTAGCTCTCTTGTCAAACCAACGTTTGACAACAACCTGATGTTTGAAAAATTGCTGCAGAGCAACATCTCTCTATTCTTCCATGTTTAAAAGGTTGTATAGTCTTACCTCAATTTGGTTGTCTCTTGTATAAAACTCCTGCATGAACTTAAGAACAAGTATGTGTAAATGTATGGAGAAAATTGGATCCTGGCCATAGAAAAACTTGAAAGGGGAACTTCCTAGGGAAACCTTAATACGGGTTCGATTTTCCCATAAGGAAAATCTCAATTGGGCATGCTAGTCCTTAGGATTACTTTCAAGTAGCTTCTTTATTACTTCTAACAGATTCTTGTTAGTAGATTCCACTACACCATTTCCCTCAGGATAGTAGTTAGAGGAATACTTCAAGATAATTTTATGTTTGTAAGCCCATTGTATAAGTTCAACAAATGAAAAGGCAAGGCCATTGTCACATACTAGGGCAAATGGCACTCCAAACCTGTTAACAATATTTTTAGTAAGAAATTTGATAACCACCTCAGTGGTGTTGTTCTTACATGGTTGTGCCTCAATCCAATAGGTGCAATAGTCTATAGCAGTTAGGATGAACTTGTGTCCTACAAAATAATTAGGATTAATAACTCCAACAAAATCTTGTGCCCATTGGGAAAATGGTCTTACCTCATATATTGGTTGTAGAGGCATTGTTGAATTATGCTCCTTTGATGCAGAAAGATGACATGTATGACATGTTCAAACATGTTGATGTGCATCCCTGAACATAGGGGGCCAATAATATCATGACTTGAGGATTTGATGAGCCAAAGAATCTTTTGATTTGTGCCCTGTGCCATGCTTACCATGAAATTCAGTCATGACATGTTTGGCTTCTTGTTGATCCAGACATTGCAAGTACACCCCCTCATAATTTCTTATCTATAGAGCCCCTCCTTTGAGCATGTAATGAGAACTCTTCATCCTTAGTGCCCTTCTCTAGGTAGCATTCATCCCATCTGGGCATTTGTTATTGAGAAGGAAGCAGATCAAGTCAGCGCACCATGAGTCCTTGGTAAATGAATGCATAGTATATTGCTGACAGGTGATATTCTTGTCAACATCTGCCATGGCCTTTGATAAACCTTTTCCTCAAACAAGTTTCATTGGATGGATTTCTAAATCATACTCTTGCAGGATAGCCATCCATTTTCCTCTCCTTTCCCCTAATTCAATTTGCATAAGGAGAGACTTGATCGCTGGATCAGGCACTATAGCAATAAATTAGCCTCTCAAAATGTAATGCCTAAATTTTTTTACTACTCGTACCAATGCAAAGACCTGTTTTTCCAAGGGTGGGTACCTAACTTCTGCATTCTTGAATAGTGAGCTCATGAAGACAATTGGCCTTTCATCTCCACCTCTACGCTTTGTTAGGACTGATGCACATGAATGATCAGATACAAATGAATAAATATAAAAGGGCTTTAGGTAATCTGGGCTGGTCAAGACTGGTGCCTTAGATATTGATTGCTTAATCTGTGAAAATGCAGATCTAGCCTCATTGCTCCATTCAATTTCAACATCTTTCTTCATCATCTTGTTGAGGGGTTTGACAATTTTTGCAAACCCTGTTATGAACTTCCTTATGAAATTAATCCTCCTAAAGAAGGACCTCATCTCCTTTTTACTACTTGGAATCATCAATTTCAAAATAGCCTCAACTCTATCGAGGTCTATGGATATTCCCTTTTCTGATATCACATGCCCTAACAGTTTCCCTTTAGAAACTCCAAAGACACACTTCTTGGGATTAAGAGATACTCCATAGCTGATACATCTTTTAAGGACCTTGGCTAAATCAACAGCATGATCCTCTCTCTTTTTGGAAAAAATTGTCAAGTCATCCACATATATAATAATTCACTTACCTATCAAATCCTTAAAAGCCACATCCATTGCATGCTAAAAGGTAGCTCCAACGTTAATGAGGTCAAATGGTATGCATCGATAGGAAAATGTCCCCCATTTTGTAGTGAAGGCAGTCTTCATCCTGTCTTCATCGCTGACCAACACTTGGTTATACCCATAATAGCCATCTAAAAATGACATCATTAGGGATCCATTAACAGTTTGTAACACCTCATCAAGAGAAGGAAGTGGATAGTTGTCCTTCTCTGAGGCTTTGTCTAGGTTTCTGAAGTCAACACACAACTTGATCTCCCCACTTTTCTTACGCACTGGAGCTAGATTGACAACCCATGTGGAGTGCCTTACTGGGAAGATGATTCTTAATGATAAATTTTTTTGCACTTCCTTCTGCATCAATGGTTCAATCAAAGCATTAACAAGGTGTTGCTTTTGACGAAAGGGGTTGGCTTTTGGTTTCAGCGGTATTGTGTGTGTGATCACCAAGGTGTCAAAAGTATTCAAATCTTCATAGCTCTAGGAAATTGCCACAATATCTTCTTTTAACACCCTAATTATCTCATTTCTGATCTCCTCGGGGTAGGTCTTACCTATAAGGACACTTCTTTCAGGACTCGAATAAGCCAAATTAGTAGATTCATACCTTCCTCCTTCAATTTGCATTGGCACCCTCTCCCGAGCCTGAGGATCAAAATAAAATATTCTTTCTAAGGCTACCATCCCCTTGGGGATGCTGTTACTCTTTAAATTCATCACTCCTCCTGAATCACAACCTTCAGGGTTCTGTTCTCCCTGATCTCTATCCAATTCATCTATGATATGACCTTCAAAGAAACTTGAACTTTCCAAGAAGGGAAGTATGTGTTGGTCATCCTCAAAGACTTGAAAATTCCTAACATTATCAGGGACTGCTGGGATTGAAACTAGCTCAACTAAAAATATTTTCAATATGGAGTCCCGCATAGGCTCCAAAGTACTAGCAGTAATTGCTAAAGCATCTGCTATTTAGTTTTTCTCCCTAGGAATCAGGGTAATTCCATAAGCGTCAAAGTCCTCGATCAGATTCCAAACCCTATTTCTGTAAGCAACCAATCTTTTCTCATGGAAAGTATATTGGCTGTGAACCTATTTGATAATGACTTCATAGTCCCCCATCACCATAAGAGATGTGACCTTCTTCTGATGGGCAAACATTAAGACCCTAGAAAGTGCTTCATACTCTGCCACATTGTTTGTGCAACCAAATTGTAGTCTATAGGAGGAAAAGTAAGTCTTCCCTTTTGGATTGGTTAATTCCACCCCTGCTCCACTTCCTGATTTGGACTTGGAGCCATCAAATTTTAGAATCCATAATTGATCTGGGGCTAGGATCTCTTTCCTTTTCTGGCCTAGAGTCTTTTGATTAGTAGAAGTATATGATGGCTCGAACTGGTGCTGATCATCAGTACTTGAAGGCAATTGGGGGCATAGTTCATCTGAAGATTCCTCTAAATTAAAAATTTGTTCAAGAAGTGATTCCTAAACCTCTTCTTAAGTCAGGTCATGATTTAGTACCTTTGTCACCAATCCCCTGGGCATTGGAAGTGTTTCTAGAGTAGGCGCAATTGGAAAAAATTGAGATTCCTCAGCCCCTAGTTGTAATTCATAACACATAACCTAAGTCTGCTTGAGATGGGAAGGTAATTCCCTCTAAGCAAAGCCAGCTCTCATAAGGATGGTTACATCCTTTGCTTGAAATGGAAACTCACTGATAGGGGCCTGAGGTTGACACTCACCAATTTCTTCTACTGAGGAAACATGTTTTAAGATATCTACACAAGATTTGCAAGTTAACTTAGAATGATTATGGTAATGAACCCTACACTAGTTAGGAAGTAGGATACTACGCATATCAACCTCTTCTCCTAGTACCAACCTATCCTTTTGTAATTTTGTTATTAGGACTTGCTGGTTAACAATAATCATTGGGTCATTTTTCTCTAAGAGGGGTGAGTCATCATAATGAAGTACTAAAAAAGTCATGACCTCCTCCTGCTTATAAACTCCTATCTTAGTTTCAAAATAGGCTACTTCATTGGGGAAGTCATACTTAGTAATAATATGTTTGAGCCTGGGCTCACTTTCAATTCTAATCTGGGTTGCTATCCCTTTCCAAGGTAGCCACATGTGTGAGAAATCCAAAGACAAATATCCACCTATACTTTTCATCAGGTCTTTGCTTAGGAGCATCCCATAGGTTTCTAGGATATCTACAATTTGGATATCCACATAAGTTTGGATCCTTGGATTAGACCCAATCTATACATGGATATTTTTTAGCTCTCCTACCACATTAAATTTTGTTTTGTCTAACTATATAACCTTTTTATTTGTCTAGAGCGGGCTCAGACCTAATTTCCTACAAATGGAAAATGGCATAACATTCGCCGAAGCCCCAAAATCCAGCAGACAATTATGTAAATTCTTTCCAAAAATTCTCAAACTTAGCAAGAAAGGTGGAGTACCAGTCTTACCTTTATAGAGAGTTGCATTCATCTCATTAGCAGGAGTCACCTTTTCTCTTCCTTTTGACCTGTCTACCTCCCCCAAGGCTTTCAACAAGATTTCCTTTTGAGCCGGACACCATTTCAAAATATCAAAGAAAGACATTGAAGTCTTATGCCTCTGCAATTCTGTAATGAAATCAAATTCTGAATCATTCCTAACTTGATATTTAGGAATTGAAGATGAATTAACTTTGTTTTGAGCATCTGATGGTCCCTTTGGTGGTGGTGGATTATTATCCATATTCTGATTTGGCCGGACCATATTATTAGGAGGGGCAGAGGTTGTGAATGACCCTCTATTCTGATTTATGAGGAAATGGCCTCCCTTGGTTTGGAAAGCTTGGGCATCATACACCTCTTCTACTACTTCATTTTCTTCCTGGTTCGGAAATGGAAGCTCTTCCTCAAAGATATCATATGCCAAAGCAGTATCCGTTGATCCACCAGATTTGTTGGGTGCACCCTAGAATGGAGCATCAACTTGAGCTATCTTAACCATTTTTTCCATTTCTAGGCAATTTACCTCAGAATGAACTGCTGTATCATGTAGTCTACACCAATTAGTCATAAGGTGGAGGTCTGCCATGTTGGTAGTGTGTGGCCTTTTGTCTCTCGCTTAATAATTGTGAGAAAATCCTCCATTATTGGGTCCAATATTCCATGACCTATTGTTGTTAGGCCTCTAATTGTATCCTCTATTCTGATTTTGATAGTTTTGATTAGAGGAGTTTTGGTTCTGGAAATCCCTATTGATGTTTTGGTTGGCATTGTAATTTTGATTGTAATTTTGGTTTGGATAGCCACCCTGATTAGAATACCCTCCCTGAGTCCAAAAACCTTGGTTCTGGTTGTGAAGGGGATTCTTTCTAAGTTGAGCCATGTCATTAGACATCTGAGAGAGTGTCTTTTGAGAGTCTCCATCTCGTTGGTTAGTTGGAGAGTCTTTTCACTTTCTACATTCTTCACAACAAAAGATTGATTGACTGAACTTGATCCTCTAGCTTGATTTTGGTAATTTTTATTTTGTTGGGAGGAATCCTAGGGACCATTGTTAAAAAATGGCATGGGAGGTGAATCTTGGAATTCAAACATGGGTCCGTATTGGGAATGGGACATCCTTGGGACCGTATTAAATAGAGGGGGTTGATTGGACATTAGGTATCCTAAAGGAGGGAGAATCCCTCCTAGACTCCCGAATTGTAGACTAATCTGCTGTTGCAATTGAATGGCGAGATGATATACCTTAGCCAAAGACTCAGTTTCGTTAGCATTATAGGTCATTTTCAAGAACAAGCCAATCAAAGGGTCCACAAACATTAAGTACGTCAAGATGGCAATGTTCTTAGCCACCAAGTAAGGATCCTACAACCTTTGGTACATTCTCTGGAACCTGGTGTTGAATAGAGGGAGTGGTTCATGATGTTCCTTTCTTATGGTGGAAAATTGGTGTTAAAGGATAGCAAGGTCTACGTAAACCTCGAATTGATTGATAAAAGCATTCTCCAAATCCGTCCAACCTCGAACCAATCCTTGGGGTAAGTTCAGGTACCAATTTTATGCCATGTCTCCCAACGAATAGGGGAACAAACTGCACACAACATCTTGATGAGCTACTTGTACAGGCATCCTTAAATGCCTGTATGTGTTCCTCGACACTTCTCGACTCCCCGTGCATGTACTTAGGAAAAAACCTCTCTGGGTTCTTTGGGAGATCATGTATACCTCCAGGGATAGTCCCCAATGGTGAAGGGTTATTAATGAAGTAAGCCATTGGTGGTGGTGGTGGGGATTGAGCCAGCTGTAATGGTGCTTGAGATGGATTTGGTGGTGAATTGATAGGTATCCACTCAGGTATTGGTGAAAAACCTGGTGGAGTGAGTGGAGCTGATAAGGGTGGTATGATGGTTGCCCCAGCCTTGTGAATCTTATGTCTTGTTGGGGTCTTGAGTTCTATCAAAGGTGGTGGGTTTTTAACTGATCGAAGAACTCTATGGGACCTCTCTGGTGAGAAAGACCCAAAATTATCTAGTTTTCTCTTTTGGGCCGTCCCTCTAGTGCCAATCCTGTTGATGGTCCAAATGGCACAACAACATGCAAACAAAATATTGCTATTTTGTTTCTCCTAAAAGAGAAAGATAACATAGGGAAATCTAATTCCCAAGGTCCTGGTAAGATTATTGATTTCACTCAATGGTTGATGTGACTATAATGTTCAAGGGGCCTGCTGGTGTTGAGCTTCTAGATTGTTATAAGATCAAACATTAAACCTACTTTAACCGAGGGTTTTAAAGAGACATAAAAAGATAGATTAAAGCTTTGGAACTGAAGAGAAAGGTAATTCATCCAAGTAATTAGACTTGTTGCCTTCCAAGGAATTCCTAAACTAAAACTACAAAATAAAATCAACTTGTAATTAACACACAGTTTCATTCATTCACAGTGCAAACTCCAAAAACAGATTGTAAATCATCATTTAAACAGAACATAAGATAAAATATCATTCCTTGAAAGATTTTCAAATCAAATAATTGACCCAAGAAAAATACCATTCTAGAGCACAATATGAAGTAGATTTAAATCTGGCTGCTTCTACTGTTGGTGAAACAAATAAACAAAATTTACAAATCTGGCACAATCACCAGTGTACAAAAAAACCATGTCTTCAAATCATCTCCATCTACACTAAGAAAACCTGAAAGATGCATCTACTTCCTTCTACTCTCGAGTTTCTCTCTACCTTCTAACCCTAACTTGCTAATTCTTAACCAAAGAAAATCTCTCTACGTGTGTCCCTTTTCAATTTTTTTTATCCTCTAAAATCTATCTATCCTCAAGTATCTCTCCTATTGTCTATCTCCTATATTCTATATCTAACAAAAGAGGAAACAATGCCATATATACACGCACCTTCAAAATATCAGCCCCATTTTAGGGTTTACAAAAATGTCAGTTTGTAGTAGATTTAGCCCTAGAAGAGTTTGAATAAAGTCAAGGATGCATTTAATGCACATACCCTACTCATGTCAGTGAGAGATCGCTCTAGGGATGGTCTTTCAGATCTTTTGCAACCATCGCATTAACTTCTAGTGCTCGTGTCTGCCCTTGAACTTCTTTGCAGAGCTGCTTTGAATGTTCAGAAGTATAGTCATTAATGCCGATCCAATTTTTCCAGTAGACATCCCAGATGTCCTTGAGACTCGCAACTTCTTCGTTTCTTTCCAGATCTTTTTTCAAGTTAACCTTTCTGTAAAGCGGCATCTGACTTTCCTGTGTAGATCCTTACAGATGAACACCATTGCTAGTCAATCCGACTCATCATCCCTGATTACTTGGTAGATCCATATCACTCAAAGTTTGTTGATCATCCTCACAAGAATGGTCGCACAATCCAATCACCACTGGTTCACCTTCAACTTCATCTGATTGGTTAAACAGACACCATGTAATATTTTCATGCGGTCAAAGGTCATTCAAACTGGATCGCATGTCGGTGGGACACTAACCGTGTCTCCTCGATGCTACAATGCTCCACAGTATCCACTGGCATAACATACAACTATCAACAAGAGTTCATAGCGAGTGGCAAGAGTTATATCAATGTCAAAGTTTGTTGCCCAGATGATCGCTATCGGCCAAACATCATAGCGAAACTTCAAAAGTTATACTGCAACATCCCTCCATCAGTCAGACAATCACCATCGGCAAGAGGTCTTGGTGAAGTCCATCACACATGTCGGTGAGACTTCTAGTCCTCAGCAAGACATCATGATGAATTTACTCTTTCGAGAGTTCCACACTAGATCTGATTGAGGCACACTTTCCAACAAACTTCCTTGAGAATCAACATCAGATGTTCTTGACATGCTCCAATCTTGCAAAAAAATGTCTCATTAGTCCTCCAAGCATAGAAGATATTATCATTCCTCGTCTTATCCTTCAGACCCTTCATTCAAAACTTAACTCCAGCAGAGGCGGGACCAAATCCGAAACTGGAAACACACTTTCCTTTAAAACTGGTGGGGGCAGAGCCAAAATGGAATTGGAACCGGGACCAGAGTCAGAACAGGAACCAAACCCAAACTATTCGCCAACTTCATATTCATCACCCCATTCTAGCTTCAACCCCACAAAAGGTAATGTAACCTGGGAACAAACACATTCGAGATCAGGGCAAAAACTGATCCTGAACAAAACAAAACGGGGGCGGGGGTAGAGCCAAATCCGGCATTGAAACTTTTCTAAGTTTCAGGTTCAGATTCCATCCTGATCCCACCTCCGACAACATACAAAGAGACAACAAAAAGGATGAAAAAAGAAAAAGGGAGGGGAAGAAAAACATACCGCGACCAAACATAAGGAACAAAGGTAAAAAGAACAAAGCCAACAGAACCGGGACCAGAACGAAACCAAAACTTGAAACTTAGAAAGGTTCCAGAGTTTGGTTCTGGTCCTAGTTCTGTGTCCGCCAGAACAAAACCAAAAATTCCCAAGGAAAAAACAAAAAAGAGGCGGAACCGAAACCAGGAAAGGAACAAAAATCAGAACTTGGGAGGAATTCCAAGTTTGGTTTTATTCCTGGGTCCGCACCCACCAGAACAAAAGGAAAAATCCCAAGGAAGAAAGGAAAATTCCTAAGGCACATAACACAAAACCAAAGGGAAATGAAAAATGAATAGAAGAAAAGGACCAACCCACATATTAGTCAAAAACAACCAATGAAGAAGAAACAAAAAGAAAAGTGGAGTCGGAGTCGGGGTCAGAACAGAAAATGAACCTAAAAATTTACAAGAGTTCAATGTTTAGATTTAGATCTAGACCCAGCTCTGACAAAACAAGAGACAAACTTAGGAGGAAAATGAAAGAACTCCTAAGACCCAACCAAACAACCAAAGGCGATAAAAACAAAAGAAAATGGGGGCCCATTTTTTTCAAAAATAAAATGGGGTGGTTATGCAAGGCATAACAAGGAGGTCCTTGCTCGTCTAGGCCATAGGCAATAGGGTCATTATCAGGTGGTTATGGAAAGAGAACAATCTCCTAGGAGGAGAGAGGTTACATCAGAGTAGGAGATTATTAGAATAGGTCATATGAGGGATCTTTTGAGGGCACACCCTCCTACTTTTGATGGTTTAGGTCGTGGATTGGAGGTAGAGACTTGGTTGATCAATCTAGATAGGTGTTTTTCCATGCATCTATATGGTAGCAACAACAAGGCGAGATGTACCATCATGCACCTTAGAGGTTTTGCCTCAACATGGTAGCATTTGGAGGAACAAAAATTGCACATAGATATTGGTTCAGTGTCTAGGAGATGTTCATGGAGAGGTTCATAGCTCATTTTCTGTTAGATAATTGGAGACAACACTATGCTAATGAGTTTCATGAGTTAAGACAAATGGCCATGTTGGTGGAGCAGTACGAGCACAAGTTTTATGAGCTTAAGTAGTATGCTGGTATCGACGATGACGAGGCTATGTTGGTGCAACATTTTATTAGGGGTTTGAATGCCCGTATTAGTGGAGTCCATGTCTTCAAGTCAAAGATCATGGAAGTGACAATGGAGAAAGCTCATTTGGTGGAGGAAAATTTGGCCATGGCGTTAGGAGGTCATATAGGTGTACAGATTGGTAGCACACCTATAGCAGGATTTGGATCTCGAGGTGGTCAATCTCAGGCAGTGGGTTCCTCTAGGATCCATCATACACCTGCTAAGGGTGGATAGCAACATCAACAACATTCTCAGACAAAACATAAGAACTCACAGTCTTAGCAAGGTGGTGGTTCTCAGTCTGAGAAAAATAAAAATTGGTAGCAAAACAAGCGTAATCATTCTGACCAACTAGCACATAGCACACAAACTGCAACTAGTAGAGGTAGTTTTCAGCAGTCCAATGCACCCCTTGGTGGTAGAGGATATGGAAAAGATACAAGATGTTTCTCTTGTGGCTAGCAAGGCCACATAGCTAGATAATGTCCTCAGAAGAATACGATAGGATTCAGTAAGAGGCCGACAACTTCAAAGCTGATAGTGGGTAATGCAAGTAGGTCTCATATTTTTTGTAGTGGTTGATAACCACCAAGTAGAACATCTAGGTACTGTGGTGGAGGCTACTAGTGTGTTACAAGGTATTGGTATCTCTATTCTTTTTGACTTTTGTGCTTCTGAATCATTTATTTCCCTTTCCTTAGTAGAGCATAGTGGACTAGTGGTAGCAAAGCAAGGTGTTAAGTGGCAAGTCGAATTGGCCTCCAAAGCTAAGGGAGTGGTAGAATCCCTCGTGCATGGTTGTGGTTTGAGGATTGGGTCACTCGTTACCATGATGGATCTCTGCATCATGCCCCTTGGGTCTTATGATGTTGTTTTGGGTATGGATTGGTTGGATGCTCACCGAGCAATATATGATTATCAACATAAGTCAGTGCAGTGTGTGGATGATTCTAGTAGAGAGGTAGAGGTTGGCATTTAGAGGCCCATATCCTTATGAATGATTTCTGCTATGCAATTGAGGAGATGTATGTGTTAGGGTTTCCAGTTGTTTGTTGTGACAGTCAATGATTCAAAGCTAGGGGAGAGTCGAGAGGTGTCCCTTGACGATTATCCTATCCTTAGAGAGTATGCAGATGTCTTTCCTAGTGAGATTCTAGGGATGCAACCTAAGCATGACATCAATTTTAGGATAGACCTTGTTCCTAGAGTAGAACCAATTTCTCAAGCTCCATATCGAATGACCACTCAAGAGCTTCAGGAGCTTCCATTGTAGTTAGAGGAGTTATTGGTGAAGGTGTTTATTCATCCTAGTGTTTCCCCTTGGGGAGTACCAATTATATTTGTGAAGAAGGACATATCCCTTCAGTTGTGTATTGATTATCAACAGTTAAATAAGGTGACAGTGAAGAACAGGTATCCCTTACCGAGAATTGATGAACTCTTTGATCAAATTAAGGGATCTAAGGTGTTTTAAAAAATTGATCTAAAGTCGGGGTACCATCAATTGCGCATCTTTAAGGCAGACATTCATAAGGTTGCATTTCACACTCGCTACGGGCACTATGAATTCATTGTTGTGTCGTTCAGGTTGATGAATGCACTGTCTGTGTTCATGAGTTTGATTAATGGAGTGTTTCATACCTGTTGATGCCAAAATTTGATGAGGTAATAGTGTCTTATGGGAAACTCAGTTTATTGGGGACCCTTTGGCACTAAATTGAGTGGCCTCTAGGTTTTTAGAGAAGCTAAATTCTTCTATAATGGGGGTTTGGAAAGGGAAAAGGAAACATATATAATAAAATAAAGTCTAACCTAAGGTAATGCACCAAGACTTAATGATAGGAATGATAAATCATAGATCTAAGGGCTTGATTAGTGTTTGTAGTGTTCCAAAACATCAGAAATTGGAGATTATAACATGGACAATCCATTCATTGACATAAAATAATATTGCATACATTCCTACTACCAAGAAGATTCATTAGACATGGTCTAGGTCAGTAAACTTGTATTCAACATGTATAGAATTTCTCAAATGAAATATTCAGATAATAAAATCAAAGTTTACAGTTTGATCAAATAACATGAAAGAATAGAAAGGCTGAACAATTGGCACAATCTGAAAGTTTTTACAATCAAATAAAATAGTAATAAAGGCTTGGCGTCTTTTATCCAAAACTAGTGTTTCCTCCAAATTTTGGACCCTTTTCTCACCACAAAGAAAAGTATATATAGCAGGGAAAACCCCCATCACTTCAGAGAGTAGTAACATAAAATATTTTGGAATCCCCTGGCAATGATGCTAAAATCAGAATATTCCCCAAGCTGTTGCAACATAAACGATTTGAAACCAAGCATTTGGACCCTTTCAGGCACAGGTGCATCTTCTACAAATGATGGTGGTGATCCTGGGAAGGCTGAATCAAACAAGTGTTACCATCCCATGCAAATGATTATGACATGTAGTGGCCAATAGCAGCATTTGGTTCGTCTAGTCCGTCGCCCGAATATGGGATCCGCTGACTAGGCACATTGCAGCCTTTCACTGCCTATGTGAACCTTTTCCTTTAACCGTTGAAGGCTTGCACAAAGGCTACACATGTTGAATGGGAAGATCACTTCATCAATAGTGGAGGGAATGATCACTAGCCAGACACACAAGAGACATGTGGCAGCATTTCACTGCCTATAGTTGTTCCTTCATCTCTATGCTAAAAGTTTTGTAGAAAGCAGACACGTAGCAAGAGTACACTGCAGATAATAATTATGGGGCCTGCCAAACCTTTTTTGGGAATGAGGACTTTGTGGCACTTGAGTGGAGCTCGATGAGGTAGCAAGAAAGAATGATCAAATATATCCAACAACCACAACACATGGAAGCATAGCGGGGTTTCCTAAGATGCGAAAGGAATGCAAAAACTCAGGGTTGTGAAGAGTAGACATGTGGAGCGGTAGAGAAAAACTTGGATACAAGGCTGAGTTAATTACCTATGATACACATGCTGATGCATAAAGGAAAATACACCCGAAGGGAGGTTATTAAATATTTATTAACAACTTTTGGCGACTATCAGGGGTGTTTCACTTGAGGAACGAAGAAACCACAATTTCTCTAATTTACAAGCCAGAGTGCCATTTCATTAGCTAATGGAGTCAGATATTGGAAAGAGCCACTTGCAGAGGTGACCATTCATCCTCATATGGCTTTACCATGTTGCACAAATTCTCCTGTGCTCAACTTAGATTGATAGTTTCTTTGTGAGGTAGTGCAATAGGTAAACTGGCCCCTGCTTCATAATGAAACAATAGTTGTGCAAGTGGATGAATCACTCCCTCAACGTCGGTCATCATGGGAGGATGACTAAAATTCTTGAAAGCTTCCAGATCATTTTCCTTATCTTCTATTTTTTTCACAATCTGCTCGGCCGTGGCAATAGAGCCATTTTCAAGGAACAAGGACGACAAACCCATCCTGCTTAGCCTGAAGAAACTCCTTTTTATGTTGTCTAGTGTCTTGCTCAGAGTAGCTGTGGCTGCTATAATGCGCTAGTAGGCAGAGTGGCAATGAATAAACTTATTTTCCATATGAGCAGCAGCATCTCGATCTTCAATTCCTACCTTGGCGAGGTTTTCATCAGATACTGAGTATAGCTTGGTGAGTAGATCTCTTGCTTTTGGAACCTTCTCCAGGATAAACCGTGGGAATTTCTCAATCGTATCATGAGCCTCCAGGCTCAGTTTTGATGCCTTGGCAATGAATCAGAGGGTAGGATGTAGTGCTAGGAAAAAGGTTTTAATCTTTTTGCCAATGAGAGATGTACAACTGTCTAACCAACGAAGCTATGTAGGAGAAGATAGGAGAGAGCTTTTAAAACAAGCAATCTCTACATCCTTTGAGCTAATGGCCTCATCCAACTCTGACCTTTTCCTTTTCTCTGATGGTAGTTGCTTCACAAAGTTGCTCATTTCTTTATTCCAATTCTCCTCGGCTTGGAAGTGATTTACTAAGTGCATGTCCAGAGAAGACTTTGTCTCTTGGAGATCTTCTAATTGAGCTTTTAAGCCCTTAAATTCAACCTCTTTTTCTTGTATTTTCTGCTCATATTGAGCCTATTGGTGCTCCAAATCTTCATTACTCTACACCATTCCTTGACTATACTCAAAGTGAAGTCGCTCCAACTCTTCATTATTCAGTAGCAGATTCTACTGTCTCTAGATTCTTCGACTGTAGCTCTTTTATCATGATAGGGTCAATAGTCTGAATCTTCACAAGATCACCCTGAAGTTTGTTCTTCTCATCCTTTGCTGCTAGTGCCCTCTCTATCATATGTGCAACATCCGACTCTAGGGACTTCTCTTTTTTCTCTAAAAAACTAACTCTTTCCCTAACTACTTTAAGTTGCTCATCCTTCTTCTTTAACTGACGACCAGTTTTGATAAAGTTAGAGGTGACCACCCACTGTGTTTCTTCCATGATCTCAACCTTATCCTACAGTCAGACCACTTTCATGTCAAGCCCTACCACATATATTTCATAATCTTCTGGAAACATCTCCCCCTAAGGCTTGGTTACTCTCGGGTACATGGTTGCAAACTTCAATTCCTACCGGGTTGCATCATAAAGAGTCTGTATTTTTGGCTTAGCAGAAGCACTGTCATCTTTTGCTTGACATTTTTGCATTCTACTTGTGCATGCCTCCTTTCTACAATCAATTTGTGCCATAGATTCAGCTGGTGATGAAACTAGTCTTCCTACGAAAGGAGCACCAAAAGGTAGGGCATAGGGATAGGTAACCCTCATAGGAGTGGGCATTTTTTTCTTCTGAAGAGTGACGGTTTGCAGGGAGAAGTGGGGCACATTCCAAATCTTGGTTTGAGGCCCAACAGAAGGGCTAGTCACTTGTAATGAATGAATTGGTGAATCGACCAGAGGACTCATAGGCTAGGATGGTGGAGAAGTTATCATCGTGGAGTTAGCTTGTTGCGATGGAAGAGGATTCACAACAATAGTGGAAGAAGGGGTACCCATAGGGGCACATTTTTGGAAAGTGAGCAAGGAGAGCCCGAGTAGCAACAACAGGCGTAAGGGTTTGCAGAGGAGTAAGGCCGAGTGGAGTAGTCTATGAGAATTGGGTGAAACCTCTTGTATATGTTGGATTAGAAGTGGGAAACAGAGGGCCAATACTCATGGTAGGGATTGCCGTTGAGGCAGGGGCAGATACTAAGGAATGAGAAGCAAGGGAAGAAGGAAAAAATTTTACCTGTTGACTGGTTGATGATGGCTCCAGAATCATCAGCGATTCTTCCTCAACCTCAGGCTCCTAGCTAGCTACAAGCACTTTTCTTCTGGTAGGTTCTTGAAAACCTTCTCCGATAAGCTCTCTGTGCATTGCTGTTTTGTAGACAGGGTCTCCTGAGCTTCGGTAGTTATTGTTGTTTGTTGCTGTGATACCCTAGCTAGCTTAGCGGCCCAAGTGAGTGTATGTGAGGCCCTTGATATATTAAAACACACATTTGTGGCCACATAGGTGGGTTGTCTAGGGCCTTTCTCCTTCAGCATAGAGGAGGCATGTGTTTCTTCTTCTTCCTGCTCTTCAGACTCATCCTCCAGGTCCCCGCTCTTATTAATGCTAGATTTTGGGTTGGGGTGATATTCATTCCACTATTTTTCAAATTCCTTGTCATCCTTCAGACTATCATAAGGGGCATCCAATTGTCCTGTCTCTTGGCGATACTTCCAGAAAGTTTCTATTTTTTCAACAGTCCACTCCTCATCCTTCCACAACTTATTGTACATGGCGTGTTCCATGTGGACATTATATTTGGCCACCGCCACAACAAAGTAGAACTTGTGCCATGTCCCTCTAGTATCTTGCATAGGAATACGTGCCAGTTCAACAAAATTTTCATCCTTGTCTGCTCGCGGGTTTCGCCGCTTCTCCCAGTAAGGTCGGGGAACATGTGTTACCTTCATATGCAGCTCTAGAAAGTCATTGAAAGGGTTGTAATCCCACTTGTCATTTACCAAAACTAACCCTAAATGGGCTAGTTTATCCTGCAATAACTGATCTGATTGTTTCTTTAACAGAGTCACTGATTTGAAATTCTTCAGAAAAGTGAAGAATCCTTTTCTCTTGACACTTTTGCTATTGCACAAGGTAAAATCAATGATACACACCTACCTATACATTTCAAGTGTGAGCACCCTATCTATAACGCAGGCTAGGAGAAGGAAAGGTTGACTAGTGAAGCCCCGCATCTAGAGAATCGTGAAATATGTTCCTAAGAACCAGTCACAGGTGGGGGTGAATCTTTGCATATATATGGTCTGATCCGTATCGAGCCGGATTATGTCACCTTGTCCTCGTAAATCATGCAAGACTGGAGTTATGAAATAATTTGAAAATGCATAATAATCATAGGACATGGAAATAAAGGGAATCCACGTGGATACTGACTTCCTCTTACCCCGTTCATCAAAAAATGATAATTCAAAATACTGGGCGAAGAAATTAGGGTTTTGATGTAGGAACATGTGAACCAGGAAAGAAAGAAATCTAAACTTTTCCTCTGCCAGGTAATTCTTTATTTGTCATATCATTTCATCTACCATGAACTCAGTGAAATCATACAAGAAGGTATCATGTTGTTTGCGGAATTGGAAGGCTGGACCTAGTTGAAAAGTTTCCACCATCTCATCAGAGTCTCAGTTGCATACAAAAGCTAGCATGGACATGGAATCATGCATATCCTCACATAATGCACCACGTGACAACAAAATACTTGGCAATTTAGCACCTGGGACGCTTTTCTTACCAATCTCCTCCAACAAGAAATTTGAGTTCTTTTTCATCGCAATCCATGTTTTTTCTCCTTTGCTAGGGTAAAAGGACTCAATGTTCTCTCTTCTTTTATTAAAGGCACATTAGGCACCCTATTCTGCTCATGTGGGTGTCAAGAAGATGTATGCAGACCCTCGTCAGCTACATTTTTGGGCCGAAATGAAGATGGACATTACAAATTTTGTCATGAGGTGTTTGGAGTGCCAGAGGGTTAAGGCAGAGCACCAACACCCCTCAGGTCTTTTGCAGCCGCATCTTGTTCTAGAATAGAAATGGGACATCATTTTGGTGGATTTCATAGTTAGTTTGCCTATTTCTTCTCGTCATCATGACGCCATCATGGTCACCGTTGACAGGTTGACTAAGGTGGCACACTTCTCTCTTGTTCGGTCATTATATAATGCTTCTTCTGTGGCCAGAATTTTTATGGAGGATATAGTTAGACTGCATAAAATTCCTCATAGAATCATTTCCAATAGAGATCTAGTGTTCACTTCTGCACTTTGGATGTCCTTGCAGCATGTTTTGGGAACCCATTTGAACTTTAGTTCTACTTACCATCCAGAGACAAATTGACAAACTAAGAGGGCCAACCAGGTTCTTGAGGATATGCTTAGGATGTACATTATGGATTAACAGTCTTGATGGGAGGACTACTTGCACTTAGTGGAATTTGCGTACAATAATGGGTACCATAGTTCGATTGGTATGCCTCCTTTTCAGGCATTATATGGTTGTCCTTGTCAGAATCCACTGAGTTGGGATTTCCTTGAGAACTGAATCCTTCTAGGACCAGAGATGCTTTAGGAGATGGTGCAATAGGTTGCTCATTTTAGAGAGCACTTGGTGGAAATGCAAGAAATACAAAAGAAATATGTAGATGCTTATAGGGTCAATTGTCAGTTTTTAGTTGGTGACTGAGTATTCTTATGGCTGTGTTCGTGAAAGAGTCTGATCTGCTATGGAAAAGGCTCTAAGCTCGCACCACGTTTTGTTGGGTTGTTCAAATTTTTGGAGAGGATTGGTCCTGTTACTTACAGTCTTGCTTTGTCACCCAATCTATCGTGTATTCATGATGTATTCCATATATTCTCAAACCATACTATCTAGACATTTCTCACATTCTTGATTGGAATGCTTTATAGGTAGAGGATGGAAAATTGGCACTAGAGCCCATGCCCATTCTACAACACAAGAGACTCGCCCTAAGGGGTTGAGACATTGAGAAAGTGAGGGTCCAGTGGGCTCCTAACGATGAGGCTTCAACTACTTGGGAAGATGCATCCCGAATGCGAGAATCATACCCATACTTGTTTGTAGGCTTCTAGGAGTAAGCCTGATACTAGGGGGGAGGATGTAGTGCCCCTCATGTTGTTCCCTATTAGACTAATGATTATTCTATTAGGATAGGCATTATGACACCTTGTTGATGTTAGATTTACTACTTTAATGACACTGGATGACACTTTGATGATATTGTTGTTACTTGAGTTATGCACATGCTATGACAGTTTTATGGACACGTGGGATTATGTGGATTAATTTAATTATGATCATTATGTGTTTATCTGATCATGGTTACTATGTGATTATCTGGTGATTGTTCTATGTTGTTTGTATGTAATTGTTTGCTATACATTGATGTGGTTACTTGGATGATGTGTCCTGGTGAAAGAGACAATGTCACATTACTCATTCATGAGTACCTTGCTATGTTGTCATTTCCTTTCATGGCATGTTTGACTGTATGATTATATTTATATGTTTGACCATTTTGTTTGTTGTAGGTTGCAGGTACTAGGCATTGACTCCACCTGAATTGATAGGTCTGGGTGTTCCTTAAACCCAATGGAAATTGTTGAAATGGAGATAACGTACGGTCCCCTACCCTTGCCATCATCCTCGAAGAGGATGAGTATCTAGTCGGTCACCTTGTCAATCTTGTATGTTGTTTGTGGTTAGTTGTTCTCTCTTTAGAACTTGTTTATGCTTGGGTGATTATTATTGATATCTAGTTGTTAAATTAAATTGGGCTAATAAGGTTGTTTGATTAATTTTTGAATTAATTAAATTATTAAATAAACCATGTTGATAAATAGTATTTGAGTTGCCTTGGTTAATTAATTTATTAAATCAAATTGCTAAGTAAAAAAAAGGTATTTCGATAAATAAATATAAAGATATTTTTTTTATTATTATTATTTTTTTAGACTGCAGGAATCGGGTAGCACGACCCCCTATAAACTGCAGTGCGCCTGGTAAACTTTTTAACGTGACCGGTGGCGTTGGCGCGACACGCCCTCCGGTACCATGGGACGGGGGAGACTAGAACTCGTGACCAGCAGAGCCGCAACGGAATTACTTAGCCAACCGAGCTAGGGCCCCCGCCCAAATATAAAGATATTTATTATTAATGTTGACTTTTAATAATAAATTAGAATGTGGGGAAAATAATATAAAATAAAATATTAAATTAGAAGGGGATAATGGATAATTAACTAAAACAATTAAAAAGATAGAAAAATAATTTTCAGAGCACATGCGTGACTTCAAACTGCTTGTTGTTTAGAAACTTGTTATTTTGTGAGATTTTTATTTGATTTTTGTTTTAAAAAATTAACAGCTTTCCTGGTTAATAATTATCATTTTGGGAGAATATGGATTATGATTTTTTTTCATTTTCAAATAGAGAACCTGGTCTGCAAGAAAATTATTTGTAGAATAATTGCATTGGGGGATTGTTTCAAAAAAAAAATTGAATTGGGGAAATATTATTGAAGTTGATCGAGAATCTCAAAGATGTGGGGTTGTTGCAGAAGCTTGAACTTGGCATCAAACTTTGTCCCATCCTACGTTGGATTTCAGGTTAGCTCATTTTTGTTCTTTCTTTCGATGCTTGAACCTTGTTTCCTTTCTCTACCTTGATTGTTTGACTGTGATATTGTTAGTTTTGTGTTTCTCTCCCTGTGTGGTGAACACGCAATACTAAGTATAGCTATATTGGTTCCATTTTAATGGTACAAATTTTATGTTGGAATTCGCTTATTATGCTCTTCCTTGATAGTTTTTGTTTTGGCACATGTTGTATTATATTTGGTTTTTGAAGATTATGCTACAATAGAATATCAAACCTTATACATTTTAGATTCTATTGATATGCTTTACCCTTTTGGTGTATAGCCTATATGCTTTACCTTTCATATATAGCCAATATGCTTATCCTTTTATGTTTGGAGTTGATAGATACGAAGTATGTTAGCGTCGATGGTTAATTCGTAGTAAATACAATGATTATTGTATTCAATGTATTTATTACATAGTGGAATTTGATAGTAAACATCATAAAGGATAGTCGATGACTTCCATTCACCCTTTGGTACTTGTTGAATGCTTTAAAAATAAGTGAGTTTGATATATGCCCTTGTGTATAGTGTTTAGTTTTTATGCCTTCATTGAGTATGGTTTCTTTTTATGAATTGATGCTTTTGCTAGTTGAAGATCACTGCCTGCTCACCCTTTCGTGTTTTTTGGTTTTCATGTTGCATTCGCATCTCTTTTGTGTCTTTTACCTGATGTTGAGTAAGGTTTGATTTTAATGGTGGTTGTGGATGCCACGCTCTCCCAATTCTTTCTCCAATGTAGCGTCCCTTCCTTGTGCTTAGGAAATTTGAATTACATGCTTTAAATCTTGATTTCGATGGGGATTTAATATGTTAAAGACCGATCTATTGAGGGTTGTGCTACGAGTCTTATGTTTTGTGGTTTTTGATTTGTACATATATTGTGATTTTTATTTGTGTATACTATGTGGTTTGATACTTTTAGACCTGTGAGCATTCGAAAGTAATCCTGTATTGGTTGTTAAATCGACATATATGTTATTTAACTATGGCATTTGAAAATATATGTGTGTGTGTTTATATATTTATTTATTCACTTACATATATTTATATCTACTACTTCTATATAATCTACTTTCATATATTAAAGCAATATTCAGTTATAATTTATATATATATATATATATATATATATATATATATATATTTGCATATAAGTTTTGATATTAGAAAAATATTATTTCAATCTTGTAATTAATTGATAATGTATTAAGCCCATTAGAGATTGAATTAAGTAGAGATTGATTGATTCATAATTAAGTAATTAGAAGATTGATAAATGAGATAATTAGATTACTTTCCTAGTTAATTATGAGCAATGATTTCTCTTACAATTCCTTAATATACATAAAGTTAATCTACCATGTATTTTGTGATTACATTATTAGAATTGTTTTTTGTTTATGATGTATTATGTTTGGTTATTGGAAACTGGGCGTATTATTGTTATTATTCAAAATTAGAAGTCCTTTGTGTTAAGGGGTTATTGGGAGACTTCTAGAGGCTTGGAGAAATTCACTTGAGTATTGGATTCATGATTATTTCAGTTTGAAAATAGTTGTTTATGCCATTGAGATGTGTACATGAGGGTCTTTAGCCTTGCACTGCTTATTCACTATTATGGTTGGGTATTGTGAGCGAGATGGTCCATGCCTTGCTCTGGATATGTGTTTCTTGTGGTTCCATTTAGTGTGAAAGATGGATTTACTTGGTTTGATGTGTTGGGTCTTCTAGTTGCTAGTAGTGGGTGTGGCTCTCAATGGGGGCCAAAACACAAAGTGGTGTCTAGGGTAACCCATTTGAGAGTTTTTTAACTTAGTGATATCCTAATTAATGAATTAGGGGGTTGGGTAGAATTCACACTAATTAAGATAATTGGATGCCTCACCCATGCCTATAGTGCTCGTTCAGGCTAAGGATGGGTTGAGAAGTCCTAGTTGGAAAGACCAACTTCCTTGTCCTCACGAAAGGAATGTTGTTTCCACATGTGTCACCCTATGGGGCTAGGACTTGGTGAGAGATTTACTAGGATAATCATAGATGGGGGGAAATTTCTAGTGAGAGATTGCCAGGGTAACCCATGTTAGGACCATGCGATGACACCCTTCCCTATAGCAACCTAACATTCCCTAGTCATGTGATCCTCCTTTGTTGTGTGTGTGCCTCTGGAAATAGTGTCTTTGTTATGTGATGTTCACGTTGCATTGAGTTATGTTGGAGCCATGTTTAGTACTTTTGTGTTAGCCTTCTATCTTATTGACTGTTTTTGTATTGGGACCTTATTGTTGTCTCCTAGCATAGGTGGTGGACCTTAGGGTTCCACATGGTCGGGTGGATTGTGCTTTTTCCTCCATCAGATTTCCCTTGCTATTGATCATGTGTGTGAAGGATGTACCTCTTGTAGCAGATTCTAGATCTTGTATTATTTCAAGGAGATAGTTGCTTATGTTATGTATTGAACCTATATATCATTTGTATCATGTAATGTAATATTGATGTATTCTTCCTATTGTATTCAAGGAAGCATTGATGTAAGATTGTAACAATGTAATGATGTACCCTCATGAAAGTGAATTTATATATGTACATTCTAGTTCTTTATAAATGATCTTTGATGGTTACTTATCTCATGTTATAATATGGAATTGTATGTGTTTATTCATTTAATGCAATGGTTTTAGAATGAACTCTTGTTGTTAGTTAATTCATGTTGTATGTTTAGATCTTGATAATAGTTTTGCTAGTAATGCAGTCATGGAACCTTAGAGGACATAGCTTAGCTCATATGTTATGTTTAGATATGATTTACATTTCTTGTTATTGTACTTTAATTTATTTATTTTTTATTGTAGTTAGTTGTGTTGTCCTTTGGGGTTCCTTGGGGAGGGTTACATCAACCACATGCTAATTGTATTGAAAATTGTTTTCTAATAGTATTTTTCTTATTAGTGGATATTATGTGGATGGGCCTAGTAATGTGAAGTATAGGTATCCATTCTTTATCAATGAGATCAATATAGAGTTGTTCTAGTCTTCTAATTTATTGTTAGTAAATTTTTATATTAAATTTGATCCAATCAATATAAAAATAATTATGTTTCGTATATTCTTTCAATATTCCATATGATCTGCTAACTAGACCATCCCATGTGTTATAATTACTAGCATATAATTTTACAAGTATGTTTGGTCTCAAGTGTATTCAAGATGGTAAAGTGGTTGTATGGTTTTGAAATAATATTTCATTGTAGTTTTCACCATTTTTGTTTTTTTTTTTTTTGTGAAAAAGAGGGGTAAAAACTTTATTGAAACTCAGAAAAAAATATTACAAGCAAATCTCAGAACAAAAGTTCTGAGTGAAAAGCACAATAACAATAGAAGAGAAAGAGCACCAGTAAACCAACTCCATAACCATCCATATCCTCGGTCAAGATCCTCCTAAGATCCAAACAATAGTCCTGGGGAAGATGTCTCCATTCCTCAGCCCTCCAAACATCAATATGATCTGAAGCCCACTTCGCCAAACAATCAATAGCCCTATTCCACTCACGTGGAATGTGGACAAAGGACACAATCTCCATCCTAGAACTAATTTGCAAAATCTGTTGAACAACCAGAGCCAGCTGCCAATTAACATCATTCATCTTACGTTCAATCAACAAATTCACAATAACCTGAGAGTCAGATTCACACATAACCTTATGCCAACCTAGAGCATAAGCACGCTCTAGAGCATAGACAATTGCTAATCCCTCCATAAAATTATTAGCCTGCCAACCTTTATAAATAGAAAATAAGAACACAACTTCACCTAAACAATCTCTACCCACGCTGCCAATCCCAGCTGGTCCAGGATTACCTCAGGGAGAGCCATCAGTGTTAATCTTCAAGATATCCTTAGGAGGAGGCATCCATCTACACATCCTTTGAACTTTCTTTTTCGCACGTCTACCCCTTCTGACACAAGCAGAGGTAGGAGACACACCTTGAAAACCCATTCTGTCAATAATTTCAACATCCCCTCTATCAAGCGGGAACATCACCTCACATTTATCTTCCACATTCTCCTGGATGATTCCCAAAATTCTATGCCAAACTTGTTGGATTCCTAACCTTTCCCCTCAAAAAATCCTACGATTTCGCTCTAGCCAAATCTTCCAGAGAATAAAGGTAGGTCCAATGCACCAAACAATTTGAAGAAAAGGAGTCAAAGTAGGGGGCTTACCCAGACTTCTCCAGAATTTCACCAGGGATGAAGCATGAACACAAGGGTGTTTCCAAACACCCCACCAAAGGTGCCAGAGCTTCAAGGAGAAAGAACATCTGAAGAACAAATGTGAAGAGTCCTCCTCAACAACACCACACAAAACACATAAGGAAGGTCCATGAAATCCACGCTTCTGAATATTGTCCCAAGTCAAATACCTATTTCAGGCCAAAGTCCACACAAAGAAATTAAATTTTGGCCAAGAGAACTTATTCCACACATACTTCCACCAATGGACCTCTTCTCCATTCAATTTGTGAGCCATCAATTCTTGATATCCACTAGCCACAGAAAAAATTCCTTTAGTATTTGGGTGCCAAGCAAGAACATCCTTGTCCTTGAGGGAACTACAGTGTCTAACTGATAAAATAGTATGAAGCTCTGCACAATCTTCCTCCAAACCAACCATCGGCCACTCACATGGGGGCTTCTGGCTAGCAACCTCCAGCTGACCACAAGGGTGAAAATATTTAAAATCACTCACCCTTGACCAACCAACCTCCAAGAAGCACTGACAAAGAGCTAATAAATTAGGAAACTGAGAGATAATGGGAGGAAAACCATCCCAAGAGTCTGACCAAAAGAGAGCATCTGTTCCCTTCTTACATATCCAAAATAATCCCTCCTTAATCAAAGTAGCCCCTTTCTTGAGAGTCCCCCAAATCACTGATCCACTTCCCACCAGAGGATAACGGGGAACCTCCTCCTTTGGGATCCCAGGAAGATACTTAAGAAGTAGAATTTTAGCCCATAGCTGATCTTGCTCCATACACCATCTCCAATAAAGTTTTGCAGCCAAATCCATCCCAGATAAAGTCAAATGCCTCAAATGCAAACCACCAAACTATTTAGGAGAGCACACAATATCCCATCTGACCAGGCTCCATTTAGAAGAAGATAAGTTTTCGGCCCATAAAAACTGCCTTGCCAAGGAATCCAATTCCTTAACAAAGCCCATTGGAGCTACCTGAAGCATACATCTATACAAGGGAAGATCCTGAACCATAGATTTAAGCAACTGAACATGCCCAACAAAGGAAAGCCATCTACGAGTCCAATGATTAACCTTAGCTCAAAATTTTTCTAGAATATATTGCCAAGAATCTCTAGGGAGCTTACCAGAAGAGATTGGAATACCCAGATAAGTCAAAGGAAGAAAGCCTATATGAAACCTCATAATAAGAGAAATTCTCTGTTGAATAGGTCCAAGTGTATTAAAAAAGAAGATGGAGGACTTATCTTCATTAATTAATTGACTAGAAGCAGTGAGATAAACATCCAAAGCCTTACGCAGATTAGTAGCCTCCTTGATAGTAGCCATACCCATCAGGGCAGTATCATCCACAAATTGTAGGTGTGACTGAGGAGGAAACTCATTGCCCCACCTCCACCCTTGGATAACCCCTGACTCAATGTTACTTTTCAACAATCTCCCCAACCCTTCAGCAAAAAGAAGAAAGAGATAAAGGGAAAGAGGGTCTCCTTGTCGAAGACCATGAGAAGCTCAAAAAAGCTTAGTGTGCTCCCCATTGATTAAAACAGAGAAGGAGGTAGAAGTTACACAACACATAACCCACTAAATCGAGTCCATAGAAAATCCAAAGGCCCCAACAATATTCTAAAGAAAGGACCACCAAACTCTATCATAAGCCTTAGCCATATCAAGCTTGATAAAAATTGCCTTAGCTTTTGACATAGCCATAGAGTGGATGGTCTCCATAGCAATAACAACTCCATCCAGAATTTGTCAGTCAGCCACAAAGCCACCTTGCTCCTCAGAGATAATCCATTTAAGCCATTTCTTCAACCTTTCAGCAATCACCTTAGAGATAATCTTGTAAATCACATTACAAAGGGCAATGGGACGAAATTGGCTTAACCGATCTGCCCCATCACATTTTGGGATGAGGGAAAGAAAAGTGGAGTTCAATGCACAAAGCATTTGTTTATCCCTCTGAGATTCCTGGACCACCTCTAATAAATCAACCTTAATAATATCCCAAAATTCTTGAAAGAATTCAATCAGAAACCCATCAGGACCCAGAGCTTTCCCTTTCTTCATATGGAAAACAATCTCCTCCAAAGAAACAAAATGCTTAAGATTATCATTTATTTCTCTAGTAACAAGTTAGGGGATGCAAGAAAGAACCTGAGCTTCCTCAACAGAACCCTCCTGAGTGTCCTCCCTAAAAAGAGAAGTAAAATACTGCATTGCCTCTCTAGATATCTCTTGTAAGGAGGAAATCTATTCTCCCCTATCATTCACAAGAATTGGAATAGAATTACCATGCCTCCTCTCCTTCACCGAATTGAAGAAGGCAGTGTTTTTATCCTCTTCTTGAAGCCACTCCACACGAGCTTTCTATTTCTGGTAAATTTCTTCCCACATTTCACATTCTTCCAGGATTTTTAAGGACATAGCCTCTTCCTGAAGCAAGGATTTTGACAAACCATTCTCCCTGATTTCCTTGGTTATATTAGCTAACTTAGATTGAGCAAGAGCTTTGACATGAAAAATGTTCCCAAAACAATGGCGATTCCAATACTTAAGCTGATATTTAACATATTGCAATAGCTTGGAAAAAAGTATACATAGCTATGCCATAGGCGGGTCTACCAATCCTCCACCAGTGAGCAACATAGTCCTGTAAAGAGGGATCATGCAACCACATAAGTTGGAGCTTGAAAGAAGGAGATCGGGCCACCTGAGCAGAGGACACCACTAACTTAATAGGCCAATGATCCGAACCCCGCCAATCCAGAATCTTTGAACAAGTAGACCAACCACCACCAACCCAAAAACAAGAAACCAGAAAGTGATCAAGTCTTTCTACAATGCACTTCTCCCCAATTCTTCGGTTGTTCTAGGTAAACTGTCCATTTCTAGGCTTGATATCCACCAAGTTCAAAGCCGATATGTTATCACGAAGCAAAAAAGTAGAAGGTTCCAATCTTGCTATACCACCCTATTTCTCAGCCAACTCAGTAATGGCATTGAAATCTCCAACCATAATCCAAGGGTGATAAGGCACCATACTTTGGATAAACCTTAAATGGGACCATAAATATTGCTTACCCAAAAAGTCAGTAGGAGCATAAATGTTGGAGAGGAGGATAGTTTCCCCAGTCTCAATGCTTGTAGCGATCAAAGACATGGAGGATTTAGAAGAAATCCACCAGAGAGGGCGAATCCTCAAAGGATTCCAAAGGCAGGCCACAACCCTAGCAGTACCATGAGCACCAATACACTGGAAATCACCTCTACTCCACAACTTAGGTGATAAACTAGTCATGCTTTCAACAGATAGCTTTGTCTCCTGTAAAAAAAGAAAATCAGGAGAGTGAATTTGCACCAAGTCTCGAACAACTTTTTGTCTAGGGCCACTATTCAAGCCCTATACATTCCAAGAGAGAATGATCATTTTGGAGGATTAGAAAAGTGGGAGTCAAGAGTTTTGATAGAACCTGACTCCACTAAAGTATCCCCCATCAGCTTGATTTTCTCAAAATATTTCTTTCTTCCAATCTTGGAAGGCTTCTCAATAGTCCCTTTCTTCAAGTCTTTCTAAAGAATACCCAATGCAGGAGAAGCCTTACTTCCTTTTGCTACATCAGGAATAATTTTCAAAGGAGGACTAGTTGTTTCTCCCACCATCAATGGCGCAATAACCATAGACTTAGGTTCCCTAGATGTCCCCAAACTCTGAACTGTGTCCATATGCAAGGCCCCCTCTATCTGTGGTATCTGAATGTCCTCTGTGGTAATGTCTTCCTGAACCTCTTCTATAACACTCTGGTCCATTCTCAACATACCAGGGTTCACCTCCTGTAGACTGAGATCATCCAAAACCTCAAACCGGTTAAAGGCATCTCTCTCTTGTCTTTCCTTAAATTTTCTCTTTTGACCTCGATTCTTATTGCAACCTTTAGCTGGAATAAAACCCTCACCATCTGCAACCTCACTAGACATAGGCGCTTTTCCTTTGTCACCCCTCAGAGGGTTACGATGGGGGTTGAGATGACTGAGTCTCTGATGGCTTAGATCTTGGGAATCTTCTCTGAAGATGGTCATATTCATGGCAAAGACGACAACGGAATGGCAGTGTTTCATAGTCTAATTGTTGAACCCAAGAATATGAACCCACCCGAATTTCTAAGGAATTAGGAAGAGGGTTACTTATATCTAATTCAACACAAATGCGAGCAAAAGTCATTATCTTTCTTTCCCTCATTTTTTGAGAGGCGCCCATAGGTTTACCCAATAGCGCAGCCACATTGTGCAAGATATCATTATGCCAACACTCAACAGGAAATCTGGGGAGACGCACCCAAACAGGGACGCGATTTGGTAGTTCCTCTAAAGGATTGAAACCCGCATGCCAAGGTTTCATAAAAAGACCAACCTGATTGTGGAAGTAAGGTCCACCCTCAAAAAATTTGTTCCGATCTGCCATGCAATTGAAAACCACCATGAAGTAGTTGTTAGCCAACAACATAATGTCCATTTCCCCCTCAGGAGACGAAGTCCACTGCAACCATGACTCCAAAAATTGAAGTGAAACCCTCATTCCCATGAATTTGCAAAGCAAGGAATGCTTCGAAAAATATTCAATGTCCTTAGCAATGGATTCTGGCTGAATCACCAAAACAGGTCTCTCCTTAGAGTGTTCCAAGCAACCATTCACCTTCGAAATTCGAGATCTTCCTGTAGGCACAAAACCTCCATCTCCAGCATCATTGGAAAATAAACTATTATCAAACATTCTTGTCTTTTGGTTTGGGGAAGAAACCCCAATAGCAACATGAAAGTTCAAAGGGGATTTTTCCCTAGAAGTCTCACCTAGAGCCATAACCATAGGCGAAAGCACACTCTACGGAAACCAAAGAAGAAGAAAACAAACAAAAGAGAAGTTGGAACTTCAAAAACTGCGAGATAGAAAGCCGGCCCCAACCCCATCCGGCAGCCACAAACCACAACTTGAACACCTGACAAATCCCAACCCCTGCTTCGGCGGGGCAAATAGGCCCAAGATCCGGTGGCATGCAGAATGAAGGCCTACCATGGGGCCATGGCACACTGGGGCCAGCATCTCTCCACCCATCACCTATTGATTTTCATTTTCACCATTTTTGTTGATTGTATTTGTATTGTCTGGTGGTGGTGGCCCATTACCATGGTTTATTGAGGATTGCAATTTATTTTTCATTCTTTTGTCACATAGTTGAAGTCAAGGAATAGTACTTTATATTTTCTATCCAAAAGTTGAAAGGCATCAATTCAGTTAATGCTGGTTTATTTTCAAATACTACAAAACCAAACATAGGTTGTACTTGTTAAAGATCACCATAGAAAATTGTATCAACATTTTCAAATTACATAGTAGACCTATTTACATTATATCTTGTAATAGTCTAGTCTATCTTGATATAACATAAGAATGTTGAACCTACTAATGAGATTTCATTTATTAAAAGCACATGTAATTGTTGACAATGTTTTGAGATTTGTGGTGGGTGATCAGTGGAATGGGCTCTGGTTGTTCAAGGTGTGTGGGTGGGTTGGTCCATGGTCCACTGTCCATGTGTTTCAAGGTTATGGGACCCTTCGGAGGCTTTTGGGTGTCAATGGGGTCATTGTGTATGGGTCTTCCTGGTTTGGCTCTGTGAGACAAATCTGATGGGTTTTGTTATTTTCGTTTTAATGTGATCTTTATAACTAATTGTTTGGTTCATGTTTCATGATTCATGATTTGTGGATTTCGATTGATGCTGGTCATTTGGGGTTCAATTTCAGGATCTGATTCATATCTTCTTCATCTGATTTCATCAATGTCATTGGGGTCAGGGATCATTGATGTCAATGGGGTTCATTGCTATGATTGTTTCATGGTTCAGTTTGGTCATGTCAAATAATCAATGTTTCATGGGTTGACTTTATATTTAATGTGATTCTCATGAGTGATGATCCCTCTGATGATTTCTGAATCGATGTGTTCATTGATTCAAACCATGTAACAGTTCTTGGTTCAATCATCTTCCCTGTGTTGTGAGCAGGATTCTCTAGGATGCTTGTGTTTCCATGATGGAACCTGATTGACATATGATCTGTTAAGGTGGGGTGCATTTCTGGTTCATGGGGTTCAGGGGATAAATTTGGGTCATTTGAATCATTGCATTCCTCAGGCTATGGTTAGTAGAAGTGATAAAATAATATGAGTATCTTGTTATGAAGACATTTGTTATAAATTAATCAAAGCATTTTCAAGTTTACTTTTCATCTTTATAGCATCAATATTATATTGTCAACAATATTTATGTATTCTTTTAAATGCATATCATTGACTTGTTCACTTTTGTCATGTAAGAGCTATAATACATTGTTGTGCCATATGTATTAAGAGAAAATTGTGCATTTGTATTTGCTTTCCATAGTTTTGGTATTTTTTGCAAAGCTATTATTCCATATTTGTGATGGATTTATTTGTAATAAAAGTGTAGGGTGGAGTGTTGACCTTATATCCATTATGTATTCATCCTTGTTCATATCCATCTCATCTAAGAACATTTGAAAAAATAATGAATTGTCATAATTTTATATTGGAATGTGGAAAAAATATTGTTTTCCAATGAAATTGTGATTTAGTTGTTGTTTACTAATGGTTCAAGTATTACATAGTTTTTTACTGGTGGGAATGGAAAATTGATCTACAAGCTCCTTTTTTCGATTTCTTACATTGCTTTGTATGATGGTGCTTGTGTGTTATATCTATGTCAGGTTGTAGATTTTTAGTGTTGCTAATAATGTACTTGTCTACAAAGTCTACAATATTTATATGGTTATCTTTTCCTTAGATTGGTGCATTTTTTATCCATAGAAGGAAATGATCATATTCATTTATGAAATTTTGTAATTCGGTTACTAAAAAATAATCAAAGACTTTTCCAAAGAAAGAATCATCTTTAAATATTAGCTTTTTCATTGTATTTATCCTATGTCTATAGTAGTGTGCACAAGTCATTAGATATTTTTTGATGAGACAAAATTTGTCATTTTTAATTCTAGTGTAACATTGTTGTTTCTTTGATATTGATTGATGCAAGTTATGTAATTCTTTAATTGTATTTGATAGAGGATCCCAATTATGTTCAACACCAGTGAATGCAATGAATAAAGTAGGTGGTCCAAGTTGTATCATTCCAAACACATTTTTTTATTTGATGCAAGTAACCTAGAGATATTTTTATCATTTTAAAATCAACATAGCCAATGTATGATGTAGATATTTTATTAGGTTAAGTTTATGTTTGATAGCTTTTGCTACTAGCTTTCTTCCTTTTAGTTCACCTAAATACGAACTCTTATTCACATAGTAGAAAAAAATTATAGTATAAGTATTTTGATGTTTTTGAAAAATAAATTATTGTGGTACGGAAATTATCTAGTTGAATGTAGTAATCCCCATTGTGAAATTTTTTGGTACGTAAAATTCTTAGCAATGTCATCATCATATGTGTTTCCAAAAAATAGTGTAGGAAAGTTCATCTCTTTAACATATTTATCTTTAAAGATTCTAATGGCATAATTCTCTTATGCTAGTGTAATTTCTATAATTTTGTCTAGGATTTCATGTATATATTTGGATTCAATAAATCCATGTATCAAATTTTTAGGAGGATTTTCATGTTCTATGTCACTTCAAAATCAATTTCACTTGAACTAAATTCCTTTATGTTTTCATTTTCATGATTGATTTCAAGAGCTTGTTTCTAGGTTCTCTTTATTCAAGAATATTTTTTATTCTATATAACATTATTTTTCTTAGATGATTTTTTTTGGATTCAACTATGTCTATTTATTTGTATTGACATTTTGAATCACACTAAGTGATTCATCATTATGAAGAGAAAAATAATAAAATAGATTATATAATTGGTCTTAAAAAGAGTTGGGAGGAAAGGTGGGGTAAGGCTAAAAAATGGAGAATGGAGGAAGAGATGATTGGAGAAGGAAGGAAAAATAGTAAAAGGGGAGAGAAGAAAAATTGTTAAAAAAAGAAAAAAGAAAAAAGTAAAAAGTAACAACTAATATATTAATTAAATTAAATTGTATATTAGTCAAAACAAGTATATTGTTTTATTAATATTTATTATGAAGGCCTCCAATATATTTTTTATATTTTCTAATGTTGTTAACTAATAATATTAATTTGGTATAATAGGTATATTATTTGATATAAACTAGCTAATATTTATATATTAAACATATATCAATTAAATTAAATCAATTATAGCATTGATAGATTGATATATAAATTAAGAAAATTATTATAATTATTAATTAAACATAACTAATTATACATTAGTTAATATAGTAATTAATTATTAATGAATATCCATTTAATGGATAACAATTTAACTACTAATTAATCAACAAAAAATACTATTATAATTACTAATTAATATCTATTTAATGGATAATAATTTAATTACTCATTAATCAACATAATGGATATTAATTACTAATATTTTGTGTGTTTCCATTTTAACCTATCAAATAATTAGTTTTGATAAATTAATAAAATATAATAAATGTTTTTTATATGTAAATGTTATTTATATATTAAACTAATACTTAAATTAATGTTGAATAGTGACAAATAAGTTATAATATAGAGGCATCCTTTCTTAGGTATTAATAACTAAATTAACAATATCACTAGATTATGAAGAAATAGTTTAATAATATTAAAAAGAGAAAAATTAAAAACCAAAGGAGTTTTGAAAGAGTTAAAAAAAGTGAATGAGCTGAGAAATAATAGAAACTAAAATTGTATTACAAATACACAAGCTTAAATAAACTAATTAATAAACATCATAACTATTAACCAAGCTTAATACTTTCCCTCTAGACTTCTATAGGTTAATGTTTCATAAGCTTACTATAGATTAGCTATTCATATTTAATGAAATAAAATAGAGTTTTTTTTGGCTTATGCAAATAATTCATATAGAATACTACTATATTACATAACAATAATACAAAGAAGTGAGAAGTCTTCTTGACTAAGATGAGCAATAAAATGAGGCTGCACATTTCAATTAACACATTTAAATATGTAAATAGAATGACATCATGATTAACAAGGATGGCCATTGTCTTGCTATAGTCGATTTTTGGAAGATTTTAATACAAAGCTAGGTAATATTAAATAAACAATTATAGGTAGTTAGCATTTCATCCATCTTCCCATGCATAATATGTGCATTTGTTATTTTGATCTCATCTACAAGATGTATCACAACATGCAAACTAATTTAGCATTTGTGTTTGGAATTATAAATCTAGCATTAAACTAACTAAAAAAAGATTATCCAAATCATGTTTGTTGGATTTATCTTGTGACCTATATCAAATGTTATTGACGTCTATAAGCAAGACCATAAAAAGTTTGAAACACTTAAGAAAATATGAAATATCATTACAATAGAATATTGTATTCTAAACTTGTTAAGAACATAATATTTATTTTTTGGAACAACGAATGAACTTATAAACTTTATCAATTGATTAGTAAGATTATGTCTACTATTTTAGGTTAATATTTTTAATATAAAAGTGGACATAGCATTCCATTTTGTATTACGATTTCTCACATAGAGTACATTAAATTTGTATAGATAGAAAAATAGATAAAAATATTTAGTAATTTAAAAATAAGAGATACTTTACATGAGATGTTTCATATTTACCCATAATATAAAAGTGAAGAAATATAGACTTTCATTTTGAAAGAAGCACAAGCAACAAACAAATCTCAAATCCATTGTCATGTTAATGATCCATTATTATCTTTTCAATCGAAGAACTAAGAGGGTGGATAGAGATTTTTGTGTTAAAGACATTGTGTAAAAGAGGATGTGGTTTTGGTCATCTAAAAGTTTGAAGTTATTGATCAATGGGAGTTTCATTTCTAGTGTCATTTTTCACATTCTAGTTTGAATAATAGTGGTGATCAAATAATAGCCATGAAATATCAGTAAATCAAAGGTAGGAGGTTATTTTAACATAGGGATAAATGTATATTTATAATAGTTAACTAAAAAAGTCTTTGAGTATGGGTGGTTGTGCTATTTTTGTGCTTGCAAGGCTTTTTGCAAGTAAATTTTGGCAAAACTTGGTGGAGGTTAAACTATGATTTTTATAAATTGAAAATTTGGTTAATGCTTTAGAATTTTGAATGCTAATACCATGGAGTCTCTCATATTAGATTCAAACGTGTGATTGCATTTCCCCTAGGTTGGTTTTTCACTATTGATCTTCATTAACTCGTGGGCCTTTATACTTGGATTTATCCCTTATTTCTATTTATTATATAAATTATTTTGAGTTCAATTTTTTACAGTCTTACACTTTTATCATTACATTATTATTTCTACTTTTAAAAAATGATTCCTTTATTTTTATTATTATTTATTATAGCAACTCATTTCTAGTCCCATACACTTACTCTTCATCATTTATGAATATTAATAATATTTCATTTTATATTTAGATCAAAATAGGGGAAAATATTGTATTTTTGAAACTACTAATATTATAATCTATCTATCAATATTAGGTTGATGGTAGCTATAGCAAAGAAAATAGATTTGTAATCTTTTATATGGCATCATATAACCATGAAGTATGACTAATTATACATCTCCAAGTTGGCATGATGATTGAGGCAAATGTACCTTAAAAATAGAGCTCACATGCTTGACAAAATTCACATTCTCAACCTTTATTTATTTTTAGGTACATGTAAGATGTAATTTCAATTTCTCTTGATATAAGATCATTATTATTTTATCTCTTTCTTCTATTTGTGTCATAATTTACTATGTTGTGTATGCATGTTCATTCCACAACTTAGTGATTTATCAACTAAGTTGTTAGGCTGTGGTCCTTTGTGTTGTAATTCTAGGTTTCATGATGTAAATCAAAGCTAACTTTCAAGTATATTCAATGAATACTAGCACATCAGGTCTTGATTGTTTAGCATTTTAAATGTTAATATTATTGATCATATCACTTTAGATCTTGATATATGATTATGCTTCCACATAAATTAATTTCACTAATTTTAAACCTCTATAATTCCTTATAATTACTTATAAAATAAAATTTAAATTAAATATTGATATTAATTTTTGAAAAAAATATTTACTGATAATTAATTATTATACAAACTCTTCTCTAATTAATATTTTACTTAATTTTTAACCATATCTAAATATTAATGTTATTTTGTTTTATCTTTTTACAAATTACGAGTGGCATTTGCTTTTGACTTTTGTTATCAAAACAACATTTAATACGGCCATTTGAATAGGGAATGTAGTCTCCATTTTGAAATAGATCTATATCATGTATTAATGGAAGTAGTTTGATGATGGACATTACTATGATAGCTCAACTACCCATTTGAGTCTTTTTCTTCAAAATTGTTCAACTTGTAGTTTATAAAAACTTTTGATTTGTCCATAATAAGTGTTAATATGTAACGTGGGCGAAAAGGATGAGTCTCCCTACATTATTTGTCACCAAGATTGAAAAGAAAATGAACCCTGGTGTGAGAATAGAGAGCATCATCTATTTTAAAACACATGGCTACAAACAAGTGGCAAACATGATCAAGCATTTATATGCATGGGCATTTAGAGTATGTTGAAGGCTTGTTTTTCATGCATGCTTTAGGGTCATAATGTTCCTAGTTATTATTTTTAGATTGTTTGATCCTTAGTTTCCCCTTTAGAGTCATTTATTAATATTTAGGGTTTCACCTCTATTACTTATTTTGTTTTTAAATTTTTATAGCTGGTTTATGCATTTTAAGGTTGATAATAGCTCCCTCCATTTGGTCATTGTTATCATCCTCCACTTTCAACCTTTTCATACATAACTTTTCTTCTTTCCGCCCTTACTCTTTATCATTTGTACCCTTTACACAAATTAAAGTTATTTCTCCCATTTGATCCCCTTATACAAGTTATGTTTGGATGTTTATCTTAGTTTGGTCACGTCTATATGTATATGATTGCACAAAACAAGTAAAAATGAAAGTGTGTTAGTGTTTTTTAATAGAAAACTGGGTATCAATTTATATGATTACTTTAGCTCACATATTGTGAGCTACAATTTATTTCACCTGCAATGAAATCTCCACTCATTCCACAAATCAAGTTGGGAAGTCAAGGATTATAGTTATTACTATTTTTTGTCTTGTTTAGCATGTTTGGTCAATATTTTGGATGATATAAAAATTGTGCGTGAATGATTTATATCTATGGAATTGGAATGGACTATTAATGTAGGTTTCTAAGGTGGGATATGGATGAATGGGGATTTTTGGAATGCACAATACACCTTTATCCTAAGAAGATGAAATTTCCTCGATTAAACATGCCTTTGTAAAATGAATCACATTTTTTGATACAATAGATGTGGTAGTGTGTTTTCAATTTTATGATTCTCTACCCCTGTTTCTGCTCAAAAGTTGTAAAATTGTTGTCTTTCTTGCTAAGGTTATGCAAAAATTTCTCTAAGTATTCATTAGGGTTGTAAAAAACCTAAAAAACCCATTGTCTACCATGTGTCATGTTTGTATTTTTTTTGCATGTCTGTGGGTTATTTTTTATTAAAGAAAAGGGAGGCCACAAAATAGCGGAAGGGTGACATTTTTCCTCTTTCTCATTGGCTTTCATATGCCTGGAGGAGCTAAGTTACTAAAGAAAAAATAAATGTGTGGAACCACAGAAAGATTAACGCTTGGTATCATTTCGTATTGTTTCGCGAGTCCACAAATTCCTTAAAGTGGGCCCAGTTTTTTAGTGTGGAATTACAAGAGTACGACACATGGATTTGTTTCATTGATT